>CAUYLG010016167.1:0-40386 GCA_963573385.1 Cacajao melanocephalus
AATAGAACTCAGCCAACGTTTGTTATTTTCATCTCTTATTCCTTCCTGTCTCCATTGTTAAGCACAATTATTGGTATAATAGAGGTTTTTAATACCCATTTTTAGACTGCATTCTAGCCTGGGCAATAGAACAAGAATCCCATTCTCTCTCCCTCTTTCTCTTCCTCTTTCTTTCTCTCGTACATTCTTTTTTTCTTTCACTCTCTCTTTCTTCTCTTTTTCTTTCTTTAAAAAAAAAAAAAAAAGAATAGAACCCAAACTAACTCTCATCTAAAATAAATACAACTCAATAAAAGATCTAAGGCCATGAAAAAAAAAAAAGAGGTAAGGTACTTTATCAAATGACCTTCCAACTTTCTCCCGAAGGTTAAAAATACTTCTTTTTTCTTTTTTTATAAGACAGGGTTTCACCATGTTGTCCAGGCTGCTCTTGAACTCCTGACCTCAGGTGATCTGCCTGCCTTGGCCTCCCAAAATGCTGAGACTACAGGTGTGAGCCACCACGCCCGGCCCAAAATATTTCTTTACTCTTAGTAATTCCCTTACAAAAGCTTGGCATTAGTGCTATGTAGGTTCCCCCTCCTTACTCCTAGCCCATATGGTATCTACCTCTTGAAGATCAAAAATTACAACTACACTACTCATTATAATTAAATTGAACTTAAAACTATTTGCATATTCCATACATCCCATAGAGTTCCATTGGACTCTGGTACGCATACTGTCCCAAGAAAAAGGATCCTTCCCTCCCTCCCTCCTTCCCTCCTTCCTTCCTGTGCAAGACACAGGATTCCTCCCTTCCCTCTCCCTTCCCTCCTACCTTCCCTTTCCCTTCTTTCCTTCTATCTTCCTCTCTCCTTCCCTCCCTCTCTCCCTTCCTTCCTTCCAACATTTCTTTACTCTTAGTAATTCACTTACAAAAGCTTGGCATTTGTGGTATATAGGTTCCCCCTACCTACTCCTACTCAATATGGTGTCTATCTCTTGAAGACCAAAAATTATAACTACACTACTCATTATAATTAAATTGAACTTAAAACTATTTGCATATCCCATAGAGTTCCATGGAACTCTACAGAACAAGATTGGTACAAGAAACAGGATTGATTTCCTTCTCCCTTTCCCCTTCCCTTTCCTTTCTCTCTGTCTGTCTCTTTCTGACAGACTGTTGCTCTGTCACCCAGACTGGAGTACAACAGTGCGATCTTGGCTCACTGCAACCTCCGCCTCCTGGGTTCATCCAATTCTCCTGTCTCAGCCTCCCAAGTAGCTGGGATTACACACATGCGTCACCATTCCCAGCTAATTTTTTTATTTTTAGTAGAGAGAGGGTTTCACCATATTGTCCAGGCTGGTCTCTAACTCCCAACCTTCAAGTGACTTACCTGCATCGGCCTCCCAAAATGCTGGGATCACAAGCGTGACCCACTGCATCCGGCCCAGAATTTCAAGAGCAATCCTTGCTGGGCAAAAAAACTGTCTGATAAAACCAGATAATTTTGTATGAGAATAATTCCTTCTTTTATCTTTTATGCTTATGCTTTGCACTTCCAAGGCTCTTCCCTTGTATTAGTTTCCTAGAGCTGCTGTAACAAAATACAACTGGATGGCTTTGAACAACAAAAATTTATTCTCACAGTTCTGGAAGCTACTAAATCCACAATCAAGGTGGTGGGCGGGGCCATGTTCTCCCTGAAGCCTCTAGGGGAGGACCCTCCCTGGATCCTCCAGATCTTCTGGTAACGAGAACTTCTGGTAATCCCAGACGTTCCTTGGCTTGTTGGAGCATTAAATCTAATCTCGGCCTCCATCTTCACATGGCCATCTTTCCTCTGTGTGCCTCATGTCATACGCTGTATTCTCTTCCCTGTGTCTCTATTTTCTATTCTTATAAAAACACCAGTCATATTGGATTAGGGCCCACGCTAACTGCCTATGAGCTTGTGTTAACTTGATTACATCTGCAAATATTCTACTTCCAAACAAGGCTGCATTCATAGGTATAGGAATTAAGATTTCAAAATATCTATTTAGGAGACACAAATTACAAATACAACTCTCTGTTCTATAAAAGCAGTGTTTTGAAATTATTTATTCAACATCATTTTAAGAAATGTTTACGAAAAAAAAGAAAAATGAAATGTTTATGAAGCAACTCCTATATGCTAGGCACCATTCTAACTAGCTGAAAACAAAGGTAAATAAATTAGATGAAATTCTTGTCTTTAAGTTGCCATTTCTAGTTCATAGAATCAGGCAATAAACAGAGATAAACATGACAATTTCAGATGAGAAGTTCTATAAGGTGATAAATTACTTCAAAAGGATGGTCTTATACTTTCTAAGGAGGTGACACTTCAGCTAAGACTTGAAGGATATGCAAGTGTAATGACCAAGGTAGTAAGGAGGCTGGAGTAGAATGACTATTCTTTTTGTTTGTTTTGAGAAAGTCTGGCTCTGTCGCCCAGACTGGAGTACAACAGTGCAATCTCAACTCACTGCAACCTCTGCCTCCCAGGCTCAAGCCTGGAGTCTCCCACCTCAGTCTCCCAAGTAGCTGGGACTACAGATGTACACCACCACACCTGGCTAATTTTTGTATTTTTGTAGAGATGGGGTTTTGCCATGTTACCCAAGCTGGTCTCAAACTCCTGAGCTCAAGCGATCCTCCTGTCTCAGCCTCCCAAAGTGCTGAGATTACAGGCATGAGCCGTCATACCCAGCCTGAATGATACTCTTGACAAAAGGGGAAAGATACTTGTTTACTTAAGTGATATGACCATGTAGCAACGGTATACGCAGTTTACAATTTATTAGACCTAACAACCTTAAAATTATGTGATTCGTAAAGTATTTAATTTTCAAAAGAGTCATCAATTTTGCACATCAAAGTTCGATGCTTAATTATTTTAATATTGTACCATTTCAATTTTGGGTAAATTTGTATAGACCACAATCATGTGAGCATTTGTTCATCACAAACCTTGAGTTCTGAAGGACACAGTAAAACAGACCATTAACTTAGTATAGGTTAAGTCATAACAATGTACTGTTACAATATGAAACTGTGGTAGTTATGATACACTTTCAAATTTACTGTTAAATAAACATCATGCTCTACCACTATAAGAAAAGTAATTTCTAGGTGGCGAAAAACTCTGAGGGTGGTTCAAGAACTACAGTATTCCCCTAACAGAAGGTTTTTCAGAATCCCACAGACTGTAAAATTGGGGGAAGGACAAATGAAGTGAAGTATATGTATAAAAGTCTCAGAATAATCATAACCATACATTTTTATCACTGCTCACTGGAGCACCATGCCTGCCAGCTGCCCAAGGCAATCATCTTGATTAAATATACTCCAGGGATGCCTCTGATCAGGTTTCTCCTCTTTATTTCTCTAGTGTTTCTCAGTGACAAGCTCACTCTCATCAACGAGATACAAAAAATCCAGTGAATTAATGAGGATGCAAAAACTGTTGTACTAAGTACAAAATTCTGGGATATGATGACTGATGTAGCTTAGTATAGCTTAACACAATGATCAGATGTAATGCAGGCTGTTATGTGGAATTAACAGTTTACTAGACTTGTTTCTTACATCTCAATTCCTACAAATATCCAGTATTTCTGTCATGTACTCTTTTTACTTTTATTTTTTGAGACAGGATCTCACTCTGTCACCAGGCTGGAGTGGGCTAACACGATCTCAGCACACTGCAAGGTTCCCCTCCTGGGCTCCAGCCATCCTCCTACCTCAGCCTCCCCAGTAGCTGGGACTATAGATAGGCACGTGCCACCATGCCCAGCTAATTTTTTGAATTTTTTTTTGTAGAGTCAGGGTTTGAGTTCCACCATGTTGACCAGGCTGGTGTCGAACTCCTGAACTCAAATCAATCCTCCTACCTTGACCTCCTGAAGTGCTGGGATTACAAGTGTGAGTCACCACACTCACTCTGTCAGGTACTCTTATTAAGCATCAGGCACGCCAGAGAAACAGCAACACCTCTACTGACTAAACTCTATAGTGTATGAGTAGTGGTATGTAGCTTTCTGGGAGAACTGATTTTTTTTGAGATAGAGTATCACTCTATTGCCCAGACTGGAGTACACTGATGCAATCTTGGCTCACTGCAACCTCCGCTTCCTGGGTTCAAGCACTTCTCCTACCTCAGCCTCCTGAGTAGCTGGGATTACAAGCACAGGCCACTACACCTGGCTAATTTTTGCATTTTTAGTAGAGATGGGTTTCACCATGTTGGTCAGCTTGGCCTCAAACTCCTGACCTCGTGATCTGCCAACTTCGGCCTTCCAAAGTTGTGAAATTACAGGCGTGAGCAACTGCGTCTGGTCAATATTTTGCTTTTAAGTTCCAAACACTTAAGCATATTGAACGGCACACCTAAATTATACTCCCCGGATTTCACTGCTCAGAGCTACACCTCCTATCTCTGCATCCCAAAAACAGCTACAAGGTGTATCTTTATGAGAGCACTATGGTTTATTTGAGAGAATTTGGTGAAATGCCTGAATATGTGGGAAGTTTCCTGGTGCTAAACTTGCTACCTTTCTTCTCCAACTACTCTTTCCCCCATGCTCTTTTCTAGGTAAAATAGTAAGTTTCATTGACTTCAGCCTCAAATGCCTCTGCTCATACCACTCTCCATCTCCATTTCACCTATATCACATCACTCTTCCTCCTCTTCTATACTTCTAGATCTCAACATTTCAAATGTTACTGAATAAATCTTTTCTTCAAAATTACCCTAGAATCTTTACTGTCTATCATGTTCATAGCAAGTAAACTGTCTTGTTTTAATCTGCACATGAAAATATTAAGCCTTATGGGTAAGCCCAAGGTCTTGGAGATCTTTGTAAATGGCTGAAAACGGGGAGAAATATTTTCCCACACTCTGAATTCTCTTAAGTTACCCACAGTGTCTCTCCCAAACCATTTTTCTCCTCCATTCGACATATATACCACCCTTTAATCTTTCTCCTAAGTGCTGTCTACTCATTTTCTGACCACCTACATCTGCTCCTCACATTCACTGAAGGTATCTGCATCTTGGTCTTATTTCTGTCCTGCCTTACCATATGTCCCACAACCATAGGCAATGTCCACTGAAACCCCAAGTCTCAAGATTCCTAGACATTTTCAATTCCAAAGACCTACTAATTCAAAAAACCTACTTCATCTGCTACATCCCACAGCCAAATACTTTAGCCAATACGACCTAATCTTCCAACATTCACAGTTTCCTCATACTTACACTATCTCAGCATCTGCTCCTCAGTCTAGTACTTACTCCTTTCACTGTCTACCTGTCTCTTCATCTCATTTCCTTAGTCAATCTACATATGAATGATTACCTAAACCACTTTCTCACAAACACTCCTCCTAGGCTCAAGCAATCATCCTCGAGGCCTCCCAAAGTGCTGCGATTAGAGGCATGAGCCACTGTGTTTGGCTCAGGTGGAATCTTATTCCCACTGAGCAATCTTTGTATTTGTCCATGGTTCCCTTTCTGATTCTCTTCAACAACTATTCCAAAGTTTTACTAATAATGAGGTCCCACCCTAGGGCCTACCTCAATACTCTCCAAAGTTTATCCAAAAATAAATAAGTCATTAGTTATAAATTATCTGTTCAACTTTTTGTTTCTCCTTCAATCACTCTTTATCCTTTAATACTATCTCAGAAAATAAGGTATCTTTGTGGGATAGATTTTTTTCAAGGATATAAAATTAGGGCCAGGCAGGAGGAATAATCTCTAGTGTTCCACAGCACTATAGGATGACAATAGTTAAAAGTAATAGTTTCAGATAGCTAGGAGGAAGACATTGACTGTTTCCAAGACAAAGAAATGATGAATGTTTGAGATTATAGACATGCTAATGACTCTGATATGATTATACATTATGTATACTGCAACATCACTATGCACACAAAAATATGAACTATGTCAATTTTTTTAAAAAAAAATTTAATAAAAAATTTAAATCAAGTTCAATTTAACCTATTTTCTGAAAAACAAATACCATGCACAAATAATTGTGGCACAGAAAATGAGGTAATGGAGTTCAATACGATTCCAGGGTTTGAGAAGTCATGTAGTGCCCAACATACATCCCATTAGTAAATAGATGTGGTTATTTAAGAATGAAATAAAAATATTTTTCCTTCAAAAAAAAAAAAAAGAAAAGAAGCTATTCTTCTTGTTCTTGTTCCAAGTCCCCACATCAACATTTCATTTCCCTACTTGCTCCTTCCCTAAGTCTACAAACCACTCAACTGTTCCCTATCCCTTAAAACAGATAGCCTGTAACTTCCTACCCTTGATAGACACTACATGCCTTGTTTTTCTTGGAAGACAGGCAGTTTATATTCATTGCTTCTACCTTCTCATTTTTCATTCCCTCTCATTTAACAAAGAAAGAAAAAACATATCGTAATCTCTATTCTCCACTGAAACTACTCTGGAAAAATATCAGAAGAAAATATTTTATGATATTAAGAAATTATTGTTAATGTTGTTAGTGTTTCTTAAAGTTGTCACCTTGTACGGATATATACTACAGTATTTACAGATGAAGGCAGATTGTCAGGGATCTGCTTAAAATAAATATAGAAATGAGTGGTTTAAAGATGAAATAATAATAGAGCCATGAGTTGATAACTACTGAAGCTTGTCAATAAGTATCTAGGGGGTTCACAGAATTCCATCTATGTTTGTATATGCTTGGAATTTCCCTTAACAAAAAGATAATAATACCACAGATCTCCACATTATCCAAGTCTTTTCAACTAGACCATGGTTGGTAACCATAACAGAAATCATTGAGTCACCTGGGTTTGGGGAGTTTTCCCTTCTCCCAACCTCCTCAAACACTGCCCAATCCTTGCCCCTCAAGCACGAGTAAACTGCTTCTATTCATAAAATGTGATGCATTATTTAGTTGTGTTAGGTAATAAAAAGATTGTTAACATTAATTTTCTTTTTTTTAAATATATTTTATTGCACTTCAGGTTCTGGGATACATGTGCAGAACATGCAGGGTTGTTGCACAGGTACATACATGGAACACTAATTTTCAAAGCATCTGATGACTCCAAAATCTTTATTTCAGATGCTGATTTTGCTACTGCTTCCTGTATAAATTTTCTTAGATGCAAAATTATGACCTTGGTTGTGACATCCCAGAAATTGAGCTGCTTTTCTCACAGTCCTCTACCCTCTCTGCCTTCCAAAAAAGGAACCTAATTAAATTTTAAGATTATGTGTTTTATCCAAATTACTCATTTTATGTAATGAAATCATGCAGTCATCCAAGCTAGAAAATAAAAAACCCTAAAACCAGTTGACTTCCCCTTCTTCTTCCCCTTCTACCATATCCTGACAATTTTACCAGTAAAATGTCTGTTAAACCCATCCCTTCCTCACTTAACTTACACTGTCCTAATAAATAAAGGCCCCTGCTGTCCTGTTGAATATTTCAATAGTCTCCTGGTCCTCCTCCTTGCCGCAATTCAATTCTCCACCCTATAGCCAGATTGATTTATTTAAAATACTCATTTAGTCACACCAGCTCCCTACTTAAAATCTTTCAAATAACTCTCTATCACTTCTAGGATCAAATTCCAATTCCTAAACATAGCAAGCAAAAATTTTTTACTATCTAGGTCCTCTTCAGTCTCACTTCCAATCTCTCTCTGATACTGTAATTTACATCTCTGTAATATCAAATTATATACTTGTGGTTCATCCCAAATACCTATTATGATTCAGACTTCCATGACTTTAGTCATACCATTTCCTCCCTGAAACATTCTATTCACCACTTTGTTTGTTAACTGAAAGGGTCAGCCAGGTATGGTGACTGATGCCTGTAAACCCAGCACTTTGGAAGGATGAGGTAGACAGATTACCTGAGGTCAAAAGTTCGAGACCAGCCTGTCCAACATGGCGACTAAAAACTCATCTCTACTAAAAATACGAAAATTAGCTGGGCATGGTGGCACATGCCTGTAATCCCAGCTACTCGGGAGGCTAAGACAGGAGAATTGCTTGAACCCAGGAGGCAGATGTTTGCCGTGAGTGGATATGGCGCCACTGTACTATGGCCTGCGCAGAAGAGTAAGACTCTGTCTAAAGAAAAAAAGGCGGGGGAGGGTGGGAGGTCCAGTTTGACTTAATAAAGATTTCAATAGAGCATCCAATGAAATAAATACAGAAAAATGAGTAACTTTTGTTTGTATATTTAAAAAACGAATATAAAATAACATGCCAAATGCGGTGGTGGGTCATTCCTGTAATCCCAGCACTTTAGGAGGATGTGGCAGGAGGATTACTTCAGTCCAGAAATTTGAGAGCAGCTTGGACAACATAGTAAAACCACATCTCTGCAACAACAACAACAAAATTTTTAAGTTAGTTACACATGGTGGCATGTGCATGTAACCCTGGCCACTCTGGAGGCTGAGGTGGGAGGATGGCTGAAACCTATGCAGTCAAGGCTGCAGTGAGCTATGGTTCTGCAACTGTACTCCAGATCGAGTGACAAAGTGAGACCCTGTCAAAAAAAAAAAAAAAAAATAATAATAATAATAATAATAGAAATATTCCATTTATAGTAATATGAAAATAAAAATACGTCAACTTACCAAAATATACAGAATATGAAGAAAATAGTCATTTTTAAAGACTTGACTGATTGTGAACAGTAAAATCAAAGGCAACTTTTATTCTTCGCTTTTGCATCCCATACATACTACAGTAAGTATCACACATGCACTACAAAAGGTTTTTAAAATCTGGACAGACCTAAATAACTAGTAACACACTGCTAAAAAGTTACAAATGTCTATCTCTACACATATACCTCCCAGGGCCTACCCAAATTGTAAAAGGCCTTCAATGTTAGTCCAGGAAACTTAAGATTTCAGTTTGTCTAATGAAGCAATCTATATAAACGTTAATTTGAGGCACAGTGTTGGAAAGGACAGAGGGACTACAGCCTAGCTATAAGGCAAACAAGTATAAAGCTCTTATGATAGCACTGTCAGGAGATATTACGGGACTTAACCATGATGCTAGCAGCAGGTAAGCAACAATGAGTTCAATAAAAAAATAAACTGGTAGCCCCTAGCAGTAGAACTGAATGTGGTGGACTAAAAAAGAGCCATTAAGAGAGATTTATTTCAAATTCTATACACAAGAGAATGTGTGGAGAATGGAGAATATTGAAAAAAAAAAAGAAAGAAAGAAAGAAAGACAAAGCATTTCAGAGAAAAGCACCCCCTACAGGGATAAAGTAAAAAGATAATGGGCTCAGTTTTAGAAGAAAGAGATGACAATAGATCGTTCTGTCAGAAATATCCAACACAGAGATATAATATAAAATATCATGTGCTGAACACTGTGGCTCACACCTGCAATCCCAGCACTTTGGGAGGCCAAGGCAGGAGGATTGCTTGAGGCCAGGACTTCAAGACCAGCATGGGCAACACAGTGAGATCTCATCTCTACAAAAAATCAACAAAATTATTCATGTGTGGTGGCCCCTTCCTATAGTTCCAAATACTTGGGAGGTTGAGGTGGGAGGATTGCTTGAGCCTGGGAAATCAAGGCTGCAGTGAGCTAAGATTATGCCACTGCACTCCAGCTTCAGCGAAAGAACAAGACCCTATCTTACCCCAAAAAAAAAAAAAAAAAAAAGAATAATCATGTAAAGTAGACTGGATTCAAGAGAAATGGTCTCTGATCTTGGCTTTAATATTTACTAACTTGTAACCTGGCAATTAAACTCTTATTTCTCATGGTAGATCAGTATATATTCCAAACTTTACTTTCTCTCTCTCATGGCAGAAAAACCTTTTTATAAACAACAGTCTTAGGCAGACCACCTACACTGAAATGATCATATGCAGACAACCAACAGGAAACAGCTCAATGTACCTTAAGAAGGGTAGGAAACCTAGAGCTCTGCCCAATTATCAAGCCTACACCTCAATGCCCTATCTCCAATGGCCCCTGAGATACTTCCATGATACCCTACGCTCTGTGAAAACCAAGACGGAGGGGGTGCGGGACGCGCACACAGTGAATAATATATATGATCATCTACAATTTTAGCATGTCAGAGAAAGAGGTAACACCTGAAGTCAGGTGAGTGATTCAGACAAAGGAAAAAGGATTGATAAGAATACCCTTAGTTTAACCAGGAAAATGTCACAGCAGGAAGTAGAAAGATCCCAGCAAAATCTCAGAAGAAAGTTTCAGGAACTAAGTTCTTGCACATAAAAGCAATAAAAGATTTTACAAGGGAAAAAAATAAGTAAATGTGTTTTAATAAAAATTAAAATATTCCACATCAAAACAAACAAGTTAAAAATATACCACAAATAATAGCTACAAATCATAACTTCTCTTCTTAGACAAAAGTCTAAGAAGAGAGAAAATATTGGTAAATGACAAATACACTCACAAAGGAAAAATGACTAATGCACTTGTAGAAAAATTCTCAATATCACCAGGAAATACAAAACATCACTTCATTGCTGAGTTAAATTGCATTTCTTTGATCAACAGTGAAGTTAAGCATTTTGGCATCAAAAACACATTTTAAGGGATAATACTTAAATAATAATAGGCAGGATAACTAAGACTGACATCCTCCTACATTTTTTGGTGTTACTGAATCTTAAGAAACTTGAAACTCATTCCACAAAGGTCAGTACACTACAAAGATGCCTATTAACACTGCTACTGTTTAATAAAATAGTAAAGGCTCTGATTAATGTTATAAGAGAGGGCGAGACAGATACATAAAAATTAGATGGGAAGCCAGGCACAGTGGCTCACACCTGTAATCCCAGCACTTTGGGAGGCCAAGGTGGGTGGATCACCTGAGGTTGGGAGTTGGAGACCAGCCTGACCAACATGGAGAAACCCCATCTCTACTAAAAATACAAAAATTAGCTGGGCATGGTGGCACATGACTGTAATCACAGCTATCTGGGGGCCGAGGCAGGAGAATTGCTTGAACATAGGAGGCGGAGGTTACGGTGAGCCGAGATTGCACCACTGCACTCCAGCATGGGCAACAAGAGCGAAACTCCATCTCAAAAAAAAGGGACCAGATCACCTACAAAGAAAAATAACTGGAATCTACAAATTATTAGAATCAATCTCTAATAAGTTTAGTTAAGCACAACTGCCAGATACAAGGTAAAAGAGAAAAATCTTAACATTTCTGTCCAATGGCAATAACCAATCAGAAATAAAAATAAAGTCCATTCAAAATGGCAACAAAAACAATACATGTAGAACAAGGTTTCTCAACCTTGGCATTATTGATATTTTTAAGCCAGATAACTATTTGTTGTGGAGACTAGCCTTGGATGTTTGGCAGCATCCCTAGCCTATACCCACTAGATGAAGTAGCATCCTCCTAAACTGTGACAACCAAAAATATCTCCAGACACTGTCAAATGTCCCATGTAGGAGGTAAGGGTGGGAGATACTGCCCCTAGGTAAGAACTAGTGATTGGGAGTAATGAGTACTATGGAGAAAAAAAGAAAAAGTTGATTGTATTAAAATACATAAAATATTTTGAGCAATAGAGAGCCATTACATTCTCTTGGATGCTGCAACTTGATTTCTCCAAAACTTTATCAATTCCATGAAATTCATATGAAAATGCCAGCTGGAATTTTAAAAAAAATTTTTAACACTAACCCATTTATATAGCACTTACTATTTGCCAGCCGATATTCTAAACACTATACATATATTTACTAATTAATCCTCACCAAAAGGGTAGGAACTACTCTTAATCCCATTTTACAAATTATAAAAATGTGGCATTGAGTGGTTAGCCCATGGTAGCACAGTTACTAAATGACAGATTCAACCCCAAGAAGACTGGATCCAGAATACATGCTCTTAACAAATTCACTGACAAAACACGGAAAAATACTGTCACTGACAAAACACAGAAAAATACAACACAAGAAAGTTGCCAAACTGAATCTAGTGCACATAAAAGGAGTATACACCATGACCAAGTGGGATTTCTGGAATGCTAGGATGGTTCAACATACAAAAACCAATCAATGTAACATACCACATTAACAGAATGAAGGAAATGAAATAACATGATAATCTCAGGGTACAAAAGGTATGACAGAATTCAACACCCCTGCATACCAAGAACACTAAGCAAACTAGCAACATAAGAGAATTTTCTCACTATAATAAAGATGATAATACGAAAAAAACACAGCAAACATCATACTCAATTGTGAAAGACTAAAAGCTTTTCCTTTAAGATCAGGAACATGGGAAGAATGCCTGCGTTTACCACTTCTATTTAAAATAGTACTGAAGTCCTAATCAGAGCAATTATGTAAGAAAAAGAAAGTAGAATGAAAGCAACCTAACTAAAATGGAAGAAGTAAAATGATTTCTGTTCAGACAACATAATCCTGTATCTAAGAAAACCCTAAAGATACCACACATAAAACCTTTAGAATAAAAAGCCAAGTAGCAGGATACAAAGTCAACACACACAAAAATTAGTTGCATTTCTATATACTAACAATGAACAATCTAAAAATCTTTACAGAAATGGTTCCATTTATAATAGCATCTAAAGGAATAAAATGTTAATGAATAGTTTAACCAACAAGGTGAAAGACATGTACACTGAAAACATAGGTGAAAGAAACTAAAGACACAACTAAGTAAAAATACATCCCATGTTTATGGATTGGGAGACAATTTTTTTAAATATATCAATACTACCAAAAGCAATCTAAGATTCAATGCAATCCCTTTCAAAATAACAATAAAATTTTTGTAGAAATAGAAAAACTGATCCTAAAATTCACATGGAATCTCAAAGGATCCAAATGGCAAAAACAATCTTGAATTACTGAATCTTGAAGAATAAAGCTGGAAGACTCACACTTCCTAATTTCAAAATTTACCACAAAACTAATTAAAATGTGTGGCACTGCCACATAGGTAAATTGACCAATGGAATAGAAAACAGAGCCCACAAATAAGCCCTTGCGTGCATGGTCACATGATCTACAAGAAGGTTGCCAAGACTATTAAATGAGTAAAGCAAAGTCGTTTCAACACATGGTAATGGAAAAAAAGAATAGCCACATTAAGGAAGTTGGACCCTTATTTAACACTAAATACAAAAGTTAACTCAAATGGATCAAAGACTTAATGTATGACCTAAAACTATAAAATTCTTACAGAAAAAAACAAAAGACAAAAGCTTCACAGAATTAGGTTTGGCAGTGATTTCTGAGACAGAAAACCAACGGGCATGGTCAAAAGAAAAACAAACTGGACTTCATACATATTTTAAAAGTTTATGCATCAATAAACAATACCAACAGGGTAAAAAGTCAACCCACAGAACAGGATAAAACATTTGCCAAGTATACATGTGATAAGGAATTAATATCCAGAACAAATCTACAACTCAACAACATAAAAACTAACAACCTGATTCACAAATGGGCAAAGAGCTTAAACAGACATTCTCCAAAGAAAACACACAAATGGCCAATAAGCACAAGAAAAAATCCTCCATATCATTAGTCATCAGGTAAATGCAAATCAAAATCACAGTAACATATCACTGAACATCCATTAGGATGACTACTATTAAAAAAAATCCAGAAAGTAGACTGGGCACAGTTGCTCACGCCTGTAATCCCAGCACTTTGGGAGGCCAAGGCGGGTGATCAGCTGAGGTCACAGGTGGAGACCAGCCTGGCCAATATGGTGACACCCCATTTCTACTAAGAATACACAAATTAGCCACATGTGGTGGCCCATGCCTATAGTACCAGCTACTCAGGAGGCTGAGGCAGGAGAATTGCTTGAACCTGGGAGGTGGAAATTGCATTTGCACTCCAGCCTGAGTGACATGGTGAGACTCTATCTCAAAAAAAAAAAAAAAGAACCTAAGATGTAGAGAAATCGGAACCCTTATACACTGTAGGTGGGGATGTAAAATGGTACAGCCACAGTGTAAAACAGTACGGTAGTTCCTCAGAAAATTAAGAATAGAATTACCATATGATCTAGCAATTTCACTTCTGAGTATGCAGTCAAAAGAACTGAAAATGAGGTTTTCAGTTATACACCTATGTTCACAGGAACATTATTCATAATACTTAAGGAAGCAACTCAAATGTTCACTGACGAATGGACAAACACAATGTGGTATACACAAACAATGGAGTATTATTCAGCCTTTAAAAAAGATAATTCTGACATATGTTACAGATGAATAAAGCTTGCTTTCATTACACTAAGTGAAATTAGCCAGTCACCAAAAAAAAAAAAAAAAAAAAATCAAATACTGTATAATTCCAATTACATAAGGTACTTAGAGTAATCAAATTCATTAGGAACAGAAAGTACAATGTTAGTTACCTGAAGCTGAGGTTGGGGGTATTGAAGAGTTATTACCTAATGGGTAGAGAATTTCCACATTGCAAAATGAAAAGAGTCCTGGAGATACAGAGTGGTGATGGCTGCAAAACAATATGTACAAACTTAATACCACTGAACTATATACTCAAAAATGGTTAAGACAGTAAATGTTAGGTTATGTGTATTTTACCTTTCTTTTCAAACATTAGAGGTGGGGGTAGGAATAGCAGTGGCAGGGGGGTGCCAAGAACAAAGCAATCCACTTTTATGTTTGACTCCAAATATATCCATACAACAACAACATATATTAGAACACAAAGAAATAAAAGTGTGTTTTTATATGTGTGTGTGTATATATATATACACACACACAATACTTATGTATATATATTTATGTATATTTTATATATATCTATATATAGTACTTAGAGTAGTGAATTTGATTAATATAAGCACATATATATATATACATACACAAATAAATATATATACATATATCAAGTCTATGGAGAAAAGAAAAATGAGTGAATAATACACATAAAGAAAATAAACAAGTAAATAAATAAAATGAAAGCAAGACTTTGAGTAAGTCAATTACTGCATGCCATGAACTGAGGTCAGGATTAATTCAGTCGTCTGCACCTGAGGTCCCACAAATAAATTTAAACTAATTTACACATCAAAAAAATGTAAAACCTCTTCTAGAAAGCAACTAATATCAATATGTATCAAGCCTTTTAAAAATCAATAATCTTTAGTTGAGTAATTCCTCTTCTAAAAATCTTTCCTAAAGCAAAAATAAATAAATAAAAATATATTTACATTTAAAGATATTATCCACTCTGAACTACTTATAATAGTCAAAAAAAGAAACAATGTCCTATAAATGGAGAGCAATTACTTGTGAATATTTTATATACTATTAAGAACTATGAGAAGATTGCTTATGATATGCAATGCTTATGTTATAATATAAAAGGAAAGTGGTCAATGTGTAGACTCAAATATAAAGAACGTCCTCTTCTATACTTTTTTTTTTTTTTTTTTTGAGATGGAGTTTTGCTCTTGTCATCCAGGCTGGAGCACAATGTCACGATCCTGGCTCACCACAACCTCACCTCCCCAGGTTCAAGTGATTCTTGTGCCTCAGCCTCTTGAGTAGCTGGCATTACAAGTGCATGCCACCAAGCCTGGCTAATTTTTGTATTTTTAGTAGAGACAGGGTTTCACCATGTTGTTCTCCAACTCCTGACTTCAAGCAATCTGCCTGCCTCAGCCTCCCAAAGTGCTGGAATACCCGGCGATCCTACATGTTTCATATATGCTCCTGTGCATATGAAAAGACTGAAAATAGGCCAGGCAGGGTGGCTCATGCCTATAACCCCAGCAAAATTTCGGAGTCTAAGGCCAGCAGATTGCTTAAGCCCAGGAGTACGAGACCAGCCTGGGCAATGTGGCAAAACCCTGTCTCTACTAAAAACACAAAAATGAGCCAGGCATGGTGGTACATGGCTGTAGTACCAGCTACTCCAGAGGCTGAAGTGGGAGGACTGCTTGAGGCAGAGGTTGCAGTGAGCTGAGATGGTGCCACTGCACTCCAACCTGGGCAACACAGCAAGTATCTGCCTCAAAAAAATAAAAATAAAAAGATGTCCAAAAGGTAATAATGAACTTACAGATTTTGGTATTTAGAAGAATATTTATTGAACTTTAAGGTGTTTTGTCCTCCCCCCAAAAAATAATAATAATAATAGTAATAAGGGCATCCCATATTTCTATGCAGGTCTATTATGAAAAGTTTTTCTGTAATATTCCTCAGTGTTACTTGAATAGGAAATAAAAAATCAAAGGTAATTTAGCATGTTGGTAGATACTTATTTTTATCACCAGTTTTTGCTTGCAAAACCAAATATAACTATACACCAGCATAGTTGTAACATAATTATTTCAACAATTTCAACACCACCATCATAATAATTTTTAAGACCCTAAGTAGAAACAGCAGATACATAAAATAAGCTACATGCCTTAGTACTATTTTCTAAGTACATACAGCTAAACTAACCAACTGAAGTGTTTACAAAGTGAAATCATTTCCAAGATGATGTTAATTAGTAAATCTCATCTGAATTATAAATTCTAATTATATTTCACTTATATCTATTATTTAACTGTCAAAATTAGTAAAATAGCCCTCAATATAAGACCATAGTTACAAAAGTAGTAGTAGGTGGACATTGATGAAAACTCATTTAACAAGACATATGTTACTGTGCCATTTTCCATGGCTCTATTAATTTTTTATGGCAGTTAATTATGCTTAATTTTACTTACTTTACTGGCCTCAAAATCCACAGTACACACCACTACCTCCCTTTTCACACCATCCAAATACCTCTAAGAGGCAGGTATTCATGGGGCTGTCTTAAGAATCAAGTAAGAGGCAATTCTAATCAAATTCATGAAACCTGAGTAAATTTATACATTATTCCTGGTTTTACCACTCTTTTTGACCCTGAACAATTAACAACCTTCTCACGTCTCATTGTAATTAACTCCTCTGAGTGAGGTAGATACTTCAGAGAATACACCCCAGAATGTGAATAATAGCTGTGAAAGCATGTCTATGAACAAAGTAAAATAAGGAAAAGTGACAAGATTACAACATTCTTTAAAGGATTCCGAAAATTCTTTTATCCAAAAATTTGTCCTATATCACTTTCAATTATTCATAAAACTACTTCCAGCAAAATTGTGTTAACAGTAATATAAGTGTTAAATTTTTGTGTGCTGTTCTGTTAACTTGAAGAGCTTTAACAGTATTTCTTCAAAACCCTCTTTCATTTGCTCGATTCTCTTCTCAAGCATATTAGACTCCATTAACAGCCAATCATGTAAGCTGAGCTGCAAGTGACCCGAGAGTTGCCATAGCAACAGCTGCTTTCTGAAATACGTGTTATGCATTTTAAAAGCTCTCACAGAGAGGATACCACATTTATCAATTAACAACCAAAGCTCAACATAGCACATTATCCAAACGAAACAGAAAATTCTACTACCTTAACAGGGCAACTACTTCATAATTAAAGGAATGTTTGGTATTCTTGACCCAAAATGCCATCATGGTTTGTAAATTACTAAAGGAAGTCTATAATTAATGACAGAATAGTTGAATACCATGTGTAGTAATGCACAAAATTGATACAGTAAAGGAAATAATAATAATACCAGGACTAAATTTAGCAATGAACGATCAAGGATAATGAATGAATATATGCTGTAATCAACTAGAGAAATTGTCATGAAATCTTACTAATGAAAAGGTTGGACCAAATGTGGTATACTGAAATTTTTTTTTGGCCAGACATGATAGATAACATCTGTAATCCCAGAACTTTGGAAGGCCAACTAGGGAGAACTGCTTAAGGCCAGGAGTTTCAGAACAGCCTGGGCAACAAAGCAAAACCCCATTTCTATAAAATTTTTAAAAATTAAAACTAAATGTTTTTCAACATACATATGGCACGTGCGCCTGTGTGTGTCTGTATACATACCTCATAGATACACGACAAATGTTGAGGCAAACAGTAGATACAAAAGACGTTTTACTATTTTCAGGAAAAATCATTCTTTTGGCAATTCATTGAAGATAGTCATCTCTTCCCATAAAACTCCTTCTCATATAAAAATGTATAGCTAGTCAGGGTTTACCAGCATAGTGATTTCCACAGTATGCAATTCTGCAACTAAGAAAATTTAAAAACTTGTCTCTGCAAAATAATATCAAAGCTGTTACCTAATGAATGGCACACAATTGGAGAGAAAAAAATAAAATTTAACAATCTTAAAAAATGAATTTCTATATTCAACCAATTAATTCAAGTGAATAAGCAGAATGTTCAAAAAGTACTATTCAAGATGTTTTTCGTGAGGAAAAAAAAGCTGCAAATAGGATAATTAGATAAAACATACTGAAAACACTAATGATTATACTACAACAAACACAGGAAAGAAAAATACTAAGGTAACATTCTCTAAAGAGAGACTTTAAATTAATGTGATAGAATATCCTGTTTCATACATATTCTAACTTTACGTTTCCTACAACTTCTAAGGGATAGTTTTGTTTTGTTTTGTTTTGTTTTTAAACCTGGAGACTGGCCAGACATGGTGACTCACACCTGTAATCCCAGCACTTTGTGAGGCTAAGGTGGAATAATCACTTGAGCCCAGTAGTTTGAGACCAGTCTGGGCACACGGTGAGATCCAATCTCTACGGAGGGAAAAAAAAAATTTAGCCAGGTATGGTGGTACGCACCTGTCTTCCCAACTACTCAAGAGGCTGAGGTGGGAGGACTGCTTGAGCCTGGGAGGTCAGGGCTACAGTAAGCCATGACTGTGACACTGCACACCAGCCTGGGCAACAAGCAACTACAGTAATTACACAAAGAAAATAAAAATAAAAGTAAAACCTGGAGACTACTGTTAACTATTAAAGCAGAAATTCAGAAAATAATGTATAACAAGGATGAAAAAGATAAACTGCTTTAACGGCTAAGTGAAAAGGCTAGCAACAAACTACCACAGTAATACCTAGGTATGGCCCCAAATAACTCTTAGAATAACTCTAGCAGGCCCAATAATTGAAGCACTGTTATATTCATCAAGTATTTATTAATCTCTCAGCTAATTCCTGTGTCCCAAATATTATTCCATCTCTAGATGGTAGAAAATACAGTATGTTTCTCCTACCAATATGAAAAACTCACCCTTTGACTTCAACTCTGTATTCTTTGTAAAGGTTGAACATCCCTAACTCAAAAATCCAGAATTCAAAATGCTCCAAAATCCAAAATTTTTTGAGAGCCAGATGCCATAAGTGGAAATTTCTACATCTGACCTTAGGTGGTGGGTTGCAGTCAAAACAAAGGTGCACAACAGTTTATTCAGTGTCAAGAGAAAAATAATATTGCCTTTAGGCTATGTGTATAAAATATGTATATGTATATGCAATATAAATAAATGTTGTGTTTAGACTTGGGTTCCATCCCCAAGATAACTCATTATGTATATGCAAATATCCCAAAACCCAAAAAAAATCCAAAATCCAAAACACTTCTGGTCCCAAGCATTTTACATAAGGGAGACTCAACCTACACTTACACAAACTCTGAACAAAATTAAATATTGAATTCAAAATCCAAGCAAACTTAATTTAAAATCCAAGCACAATATTAATACTACTAATAGCTATTATCTCTTAAGCACTTGCAAGCAACTTACATGCATTAACTGATGAGATCGTCATAATATCCCTGTGAGCCAGTTATTATTACCATTCCCATTTTACACGACACACAGGAAAGTTAAGTAACTTGCCCAAAGTTACACAGCAGCAAGTTGTGGAACCAATGATCTAACTCAGACAGTCTGACTCTGTATCTCTCATCCTTAACTATTATCCACTAAGCAAATGTAAATGTAAGTAAATATGGTTTGCAACCTACTATCCTTCATCCTTATAAGCTGATGTTTCTCTAACTACCTCATACTTTTTCTCTCTTTAGTTCAGCTAACTCAGTCTTACCTATGCCAATTTCCCAGTTTACTAATTCCAGTAAAGCAAAACACAATTAGACTCTTTTTTGTTTTGTTTTTTTGAGATGAAGTCTTGCTCTGTCGCCCAGGCTCAAGTGCAGTGGCACGATCTCAGCTCACTGAAGGATCTGCCTCCTAGATTCAAGTGATTCTCCCACCTCAGGCTCCCAAACAGCTAGGATTACAAGCATGCGCCACCATGCCTGGCTAATTTTTGTATTTTTAGTAGAGATGAAGTTTCACCATGTTGGCCAGGCTAGTCTCGAACTCCTGATGTTAAGTGATCCACCTGCTTCAGCCTCCCAAAGTGCTGGGATTACAGGCATGAGCCACTGTGCCCCGCCTTAGACTCTTTCTTTTTAGACAGGGTCTCACTCTGTTGCCCAGGCTGAGTGCACTAGTGCAATCATAACTCATTGCAGCCTCAACCTTCTAGGCTCAAGTGAACCTTCCACCTCAGGCTGCCAAATAGCCAGGAGTACAAGACCGTGCCACCCTGCCCAACTAATTTTTGATTCTTTGTAGAGATGGAGTCTTGTCATGTTACCCAGTCTGGTCTCAAACAACAGGGCTCAAGCAAGTCCCCTGCCTCAGCCTCCCAAAGTACTATGATTACAGGTGTCAGCCACTGCACCCAGCCTTAGATTCTTTTAAAAATAAAATCCACCGGGCGCAGTGGCTTACACCAGTAATCCCAGCACTTTGGGAGGCCGAGGCAGGCACTGCACCTAAGGTCAGGAGTTCAAGATCAGCATTGCCAAAATGGTAAAATGCTATCTCTACTAAATATACAAAAATTAGCCAGACATGGTGGCAGGTGCCTGTAATCCCAGCTACTCGGGAGGCTGAGGCAGGAAAATCGCTTCAACCAGGGAGGCGGAGATTGCAGTGAACCAAGATCACGCCACTGCACTCTAGCCCAGGCGGCAGAGCATGGCTCCATCTCCAATCAATCAATATTCACTGTGTTCAAAATTTAAAAACCTACAAACCCTATACAAAAACTGTGTAAGAGGACAAAAAAGTTGAGATTTTTTTTTTCCAGGAAAAAGGGTATGTATGGATGGATGAATATAGTTATGATGATGATGTTGACAAATAGCAGTTATCAGATGCTTAATATATGCCAGGAACTGTCTTAAGAACTTTCTTTATATGCTCTAACATTTAAGTCTCACAACAACCCTATCAAGTAGATATTACTATTCCTACTTTAGAATAAGCAAACAGATACAAAGAAATGAGGCAATTTGCCAAAGAGCACATAGATTATAAGTGGCAGAATTTAATAAGTGGTATTCAGAAATCTGACAGTTTGACCAGAGACAGATTCACTCTTAACCGTGACCCAGTCAACTGGCACCAGAGATAAGGGGAATGAAAGATTTTACAGGTAGGCTTCATACATGCAAGCATGTTTTAATCATTCCTAAAAATAAGCAAGGCTCCTCATGCAGATTTAGCAATAATAAACTCTTAGAAAAACTGGAAAACACCAAAATATGATACTAACTTAGGACTGTTAAGTAAACTATAGAGTTTCCGATTGAACATGGTGGACTGAGCATACAAATGTACTTTTACTTCCACCCTTCAGCTTCAGGTAGTAAATAACAGAAAGCTGTTTTATTTTGTTTTTAAACTCAGAAATCAAATCATAAACATATGGAAGGAAAAAAACCACTCTCAGATGAGAAAATGTAGGTGATACCTAGGAAATATAAAACAACTGAGATCCAATTTAGAAAAAGTAAGCAAAGGAAACTGCATCAAATATAGTGGTTTAGGTCTTCCCAAAGGAGATGAAAAGAGCTTAAAATGCAAACAGCAGGGGTTAGGGGTGGAATACCATCAAAACTATATAAATCAGCACATAAGCAAAATTTGCATTCCAAATGGCTTAGTCAACTAGGTCTCTCCTCTTTTTGCTTAAAAACAAAGAGCTGACAGCAAGGCTGTCAGCTTCAGGATTAAGCACAGTTACTGGTCTAAAGCATTCTTCAAACTATGGGGGTTCAAATAATTTTGGTAGGTTACTAGTAATTTTTAATTATCCCGAATGCATAGAAAAGAAAATACAAAGTGGAGCTAAGTCCTACTTCATGGAATTTTTCTTTAGATATGTATTTATAAGTTCATATACACGTGTGTGTGTGTATGTACTAAGTTGCAACGTAAAATGTACTTTCAACTATGGAACACAGTTTAAAAGTTTGGAAGCTACTGCTCTAAATAAAATGTGCAGGTCTGTGAAGAGCTTTTAAGTTAGATGTTGAGACCTAAAAGTAAAGAAGAGCAGCACTTGAGACACTAAAGCATTCCACTCCCGAAATAAGGCATGATTACTTTAGCAACTGTCAGTACTAGCAGCCTGCCACCTAGTCAACCACATACCTTAGAGCACTATTTCTCAACCTTTCTTTTCATCATTAACACCAATGGAGCTTTTTAAACTGTTTATTTCCTAATTACCCCTTTCATGAACGTTGAAAACCACAGATATACTGTATGTTTGTGTACTGTACGCATATCTGTGCTTTACACATAAAAGGAGCAACTTTTTTTTGCCCCCAAAACCAATTTTTTGAGAAATGCATGTCTTTGTGAAGGCATCAAATAAGACTACCACACCCCACAGCCAAGAGAAAGACCTGTGGATGAAATAAAACTGCAGCAGAGAATCTCATTCCAGTTACTTAAACTGACCAACTTAATCCTCTTTCATGAATATGGGTAAACAACCAAGAACCACCAAACCTGAGGAAAAAAAATTTTTTTTAAACTAACAAAATTATATGAGAGCACGCAGAGCTGCAAGCCCAGAGGGTGAAACTGCAAACCACAAAGGATTATTTCCAGGCCTTGAAATGTAGTGAAGTTTCTCTAGCTGGTTTTTTAAACTGCTTGGGACTTGTGACTCCTTTTTTTTACATCTTCTCCCTTTTTGAACCAGAATCTCTCTAACTGTCCCAATGCTGTATTTTGGAATAAGTAAAATTGTTTCTTTAGTTTCGTAAGTCTACCAATAAAGAGCACCACCAATATTTTCATTTAGATGATCTAGATGTGAGATTAAGGACTTCTGAGCTGATAACACTGAGATGAAATACTGAACTGTACAATACAATGAGATCTCTGAGGACCTTGGGATGGGGTAAATGTATTTTGTATGTCAGGTGAATATGGATCATGGAAGCCAGAGGAATGACTATGGTTAGGCAAGATTTAGAACCTTTATGATTTTTGTCCCCCACTATTACTCTTCTAAATATTGTACTACATAGCATAAGGGTTACAGACTTTAAAATAGGGCAATTATCCTAGATTATCCAGGTAAATTCAATATAATCCCACAGGTCATTAGAAGTAAAGAGGGCAGAAGAATCAAAGAGATGCAGCAAAAGAAGAAATTTAAAGCTTGAGAGGAACTCTACCCTCTACTGCTGGTTCTGAAACAAAAGGGACCGTAAGCTAAGAGATGCAAGTGGTCTACAGAAGTTGAGTGTGAGGCCTCCTCCCCCAAGCCAAGAGCCAACAAGGAAATGTTCTTATAAGCACTTAGTTCTATAAGCACTTAGAAATCAATTCTGCCAATAATCTGAATAATCAAGAAAGTTGATTCTCCCCTAGAGCCTCCTGAAAGAAATCAACCCTACCAACATCTTGATTTTGGTCTTGTGAGACTCTAAGCAGAGACCCACTGAACTTCACACCTACGGAAACTATGAGATTAAAAATTGATTTTTTAAGCTTTTAAATCTGTGGTAATTTATTACCGTAGCAATGAAAAACTAATCTAAGAACTATTAAAATGTTAAGCACAGAGAGTGTTAAGTAACTTGCTAAAGATCAGTTATTGATGAATAACTGCTTGACGAGGCCAGGGGCAGTGGCTCATACCTGTAATCCTAGGACTTTGGGAGGCCAAGGCATGTGGATCACCTGAGGTCAACAGTTCAAGACCAGCCTGGCCAACATGGTGAAATCCCGTCTCTACTAAAAATACAGAAAAATTAGCCAGGCATGGTGGCAGACGCCTGTAACCCTAGCTACTTGGGAGGCTGGGGCAGGAGAATTGCTAGAACCGTGGGGTCATAGGTTGCAGTGAGCCAAGATAGCGCCACTATACTACAGTCTGGGAAACAGAGCAAGACTCTGTTTCAAAAAAACAACAACAACAATAACTGTTTGATGATAGGATTCAACTCCAATTAGTGTGGCTTGTGCTCTTAAATGAAGAAGACAATATAAACAACAAGGAACAGAGACAGCTGAACATCTAGAAAGAAAAATGAACTTGGCAAAGCTGAGACATATCGAATTACATTTCGCCTGTATAGTTTCAAGCAAATCACTTGGTTCCAGACTAAGTTATATTTAAGTAATTACAGCAAATAAAATTGCTGATTTTCAATTTTTAAAATCAATTTTTAGTCAATAGGCAGTCTAAATAATACATACAACTAAGTAAACATAAGCTTTAAAAAGGTAAAAATAACATCAGCAGTGAACAAAAATTTTAAAAGGGAGGAGAAAAGGTAAAAAGAATGTTAGAGATACTAATTCCCTTATCTTTCAGAACACATGAGATAATAATAGATATTATCTAAACCTGACAATTTCTGGCTGGGTGTGGTGACTCATGCCTGTAATCCCAACACTCTGGGTGGCTGAGGCAGGAGGATGACTTAAGCCCAGGTGTCCAAGTTCATAGTGAGACCCCCACCTCTTAACTGAAAGAAAGAGAAAGAGAACGAAAAGAAAATGAAATAATGGTATCAGTGAGATTATGACATAGGTATGATGATGAACATATGAAAATGGTTTTCTTAGAGTTTGGAGAAGGGGTGGATTGTTTACTTTTCATTTTGTGCATTTCTGTGTTTTTGTGGTGCCATCTTGGCTCACTGCAACCTCTGCCTCCCCAGCTCCAGTGTTTCTCCTGCCTCAGCCTCCCAGTAGCTGGAGTTACAGGTACATGCCACAACGTCTGGGTAATTTTTATATTTTTAGTAGAGATGGGGTTTCACCATGATGGCCAGGCTGGCCTCAAACTCCTGACCTCCAGTGATCCACCCTCCTCAGCCTCCCAAAGTCCTGGGATTACAGGTGTGAGCCACCACACCTGGCCCCATCTCTGTTTTTTAAATCATAAGAATGAATGACAACGTCTTTAAATACTTACTTTTTAAAAATCACCTGGATGTGTATCAGTTCAGGTTCAGTAGAAAGTAGACCCAGCTGGGCATGGTGGCTCATCCCTGAATCCCAGCATTTTGGAAGGCTGAGGCAGGTGGATTGCTTGAGGCCAGGAGTTCAAGACCATCCTAGCCAACTGGTAGAGCATAGTAGAGAATTGGCCAATTGGTTCTCTCTAGTAGAAAACAAACCCTAACTCTATTAAAATTACAAAAATTAGTGAAGAATAGTGGGGTGCGCCTGAAATCCCAGCTATGTCGGGAGGCTGAGGCATAAGAACTGCTTGAACCCAAGAGGTGGAGGTCACAATGAGTCGAGATCATGCTACTGCATTTCAGCCTAGGCAACGGAGTGAGACTGTCTCAAATACATATATTTAAAAAATAAAGTAGACCCAAGATGGAGTTAAAAATGTAAGAAACATTTTGTGAGAAACGCCTATGAAGAATGAAAGGAGAAAGCAAGAGGAGTAAGCGAAGAAAGCCTTCAGGCTGCAATGCAGGCCTCCCAACCGTAAAAGCAGAGGGGGAAGGAGGGGAAATCAGGCAAGGACACAAAACAGTACAGTTCTAATCTGCTAGCCCAATAGAGAGCTCGAGAGAAGCCCTATGTTGGGCAGAAATGGCCAGACCCTAGTATCTACTGTGCTCAGTCACCGGGAGGGAGCTGCCTGAGAAGAATGTGGCTCAATGATGTAGCAAATCCCAAAGGCTCTGTAGCTGGAAGGTATCAGCTAACATTCCTCAAGACAGACTTCTTTCAAGAGAGATCTAAGCAGAACACTTCCAGAATTATCACAGATGTCACAGAATGGAATACTCTGCATCCATTAAAAATGCTAGAGGGCAGCAATTTTCCAGCTATGCTTGCTTTCTATATGAAGCCCTATACTTCTTCAGTGGTACCTCCACGGCAGAATGTTCAGATTGGTGAAGAAAGTCAAATACTGAGGTTCTGTATTAAAATCCCCCTTTCAACCTTAACAACTCCAGTTTTGCTGGATTTACTTCATTTCTCTGTAAGATCTGTTTGAATAAAGGGTTGCAATGCTAAAAAGAGTTGTAATATTATCTCTGTCACAAAAAGGAACTTCCAAATGAAAAAGGGACAAATTGTGTTTAGTATCAACTTGCCAGCTTGTAACACAAACACACACACACAAAAAAAACGCTGGAAAAACCAACATGGAAATGTTAATAGTAGTTACCTACTGGGTGATGAGATTAATGGTGTTGGTTTTTTTTAACGTGAATTTTCTTTCTTCTTTCTTTTTGGAGATGAGGTCTTGCTCCGTCACCCCGGTAGAGTGCAGTGGTGCAATCATGGCTAACAGCAGCCTTAAATCCCTGGGCTCAAGCAAACCTCCCACCTCAGCCTCCCTAGTAGCTGGGATTACAGGCACACAACCACCATGCCTGACTAAATTTTTATTTTTACAGAGATAGGGTCTCCCTGTGTTGCCCAGGCTGGTCTTTAATTCCTAGACTCAAGAGATCTGCCTGCCTCAGCCTCCCAAAGTGCTGGAATTACAGGCATTAGCCACCATACTGAAACATATCTTCTATACATTTTACAATTGACATTACAAAACTTTGGTGATAAAAAGGAGCAATCTTAAAATTTTACGTTTAAAAAAAATTCTGATCTAACAAACTGACTTCTCGCAACTTCAGAGCCATATTGTTGCAGAAAATAATGTGGTCTTCTATTAACTAGTAGGAAAAAACATATTTACAAGCTACAACATTCATTTCAAAGACTACTCATCCAATATATGAATTTATCCCATATAACACCTTTAATACTTAAAGAACATTCAACTATTATGTGCTACTAATTAGTAGACACAAATAAGTATAATATATCACCTACTTTTCAGGAAATTTTCAATGACTTCATTATATAAATGTCAGGACCTGGCACAGTGGCTCACACCTGTAATCGCAACACTTTGGGAGGCAAAGACAGCAGGAATGCTTGAGCCCAGAAGTCTACAGTCAAATTATTCACTAATAATTTTGATTTTATATAATCACCCAATATTAGCAGCAATGCCTGTAGTAAAAAGCATATACGTATATGTAACTCCCTTGATTTTCCCAACCATATAGTCAAGACGCTTTCCAGTATTACCATTAAATAAATGCAGAATTTGATGTATGAAGCCAAGGTCACCAAGTAATAAGTGACAATGCCATGGAAAAACACTGATTCATAATTAAGTGATTTTAAAACTACACTGGTAGAGCCCCTGCAGAACTCATGCATTTTCAACAAGACCCTAATTTACCAGAGAGAAAATATAATCACTTTATAAGAAAACCAAAAAACTAATATATTTCATTTTGGTTTTTTACATTTTTTGGGGGGGGCGTTGGGGGGTGGAGCAGAGAAGGACAGAATCTCACGGTCACCCAGGCTGGAGTACAGCGGTACAATTTCAGCTCACTGCAACCTCTACATCTTGGTTCCAGCAATTCTTGTCCCTCAGCCTCCCAAGGAGTTGTGATTACGGGCACCACGCTCAGCTTATTTTTTGTATGTTTAGTAGAGGCAGGGTTTTGTTACGTTGACTGGGCCGGTCTCGAATTCCTGACCTCAAGTGATCCACTTGCCTCAGTCTCCCAAAGTGCTGGGATTACAGGTGTGAGCCGCCACACCCAGACTTGTTTCTTCTTTTTAATCAACTTGTATTTTCAAGTACAGTCATATATAGCAACACACGTTGAAATAAATGTTAGCTGACAACACCTGGGATTTCAATAATTGACACATTTTCCAGACGTTAGTGGGATTTTGTTTTCTTTTTGTTTTGCAGCTATAAATGCCAGAAATGATTCAAAAGTGAAGAGGCTCTTAATATTTTAATGAGATTTTTCTTTTTAAAAGGGAAGTATGAGCCAGGTGTGGTGGCTCACACCTGTAATCCCAGCACTTTAAGAAGTCGAGGCAGGTGATCACTTGAGGTCAGCATCAGCCTGCCCAACATAATGAAACCTCATCTCTACTAAAAAATATAAAAATTAGCTGGGCGTGGTGACGCAGCCTTTAATTCCACCTACTCAGGAGGCTAAGGCAGGAGAATCACTTGAACCCAGGAGGCGGAGGTTGCAGTCAGCCAAGACTGTGCCACTGCACTCCAGCCTGGGCAACAAAGGGAGACTCTGTCTCAAAAAATAAACAAATAAATAAAATAAAAGGAATGTTAAAAAAAAAACATATGTACTATATAGTTCGTATTTTCTCTTTTAAATGTATACTTGTGACAGGCAGTACCTCATACTCTATTTGGGTCTCAATACAGCCTATCATCTTCACAAATGCAAAGGAATAAGAAGAAAAGGCTAAATAGGGATGCGATTATCTGTCTAGATAATGCCTTTGATAGTACTAATAAGCATGTATAAGTAAACTGAGAAGAAAAGCTCCAAAAATAGGACTCTTGAAAAAGGATTTTAACAAAAAAGCAACGTACTAGAATGGTAAACAGGGACAAGGTGCATTGGCACACACCTGTAACCCCAGCAATGTGGGAGACGGGTGGATGACTTGAGCCCAGAAGTTCGAGACTAGCCTAGACAACATGGTGAAACCCCATCTCTACAAAAAAAAAAAAAAAACAAAAAAAACAAAAAAAAATAAACATTAGCAGGCCATGGTGGTGTGCACCTGTAGTTTGAGTTACTTTGAAGGTTGAGGTGGTCAAACCACTTGAGCTCAGGATGCCCAGGCTGCAATGAGCCAAGATGGTGTTACTGAACAACAGCCTGGGTGACAGAATGAGACCCTAACTCGAAAAAACAAAAAAGAAAAAGAAAAAAAGGTAAACAGACTATAACTCACTAATGTAAGTATAGAACCAAAAAGATAAAGTTATAAACTACTATTTTCATCATTAGTGACATAGCGGTGGTAGAAAGTCTCACTGCTGAAGAATGAACTGACTCTCATAACCAATCCACCAACAAAGCATATTTCTGGAGTTTCACTCAAATAAATATCCAGAAACAGCTTTCTTTTTCTTGGTTACCATTTACCAAAGCAAGGATTCCCTTAACTAGTATCTTGCAGTCTGGGCAATACACATGTATCTGACCACAAGAAATGTTGGCTGGGCACAGTGGCTCATGCCTGTAATCCTAGCACTTTGGGAGGCAAGGGCGGGCAGATCACGAGATCAGGAGATTGAGACCATCCTGGCCGGCCAACATGGTGAAATCCAGTCTCTACCCTCCCCCGCCACCAAAAAAAAAAAGAAGGAAGAAGAAATGTCATCATGAGAATTCAGACTAGCCCACAAGAATGAGGCCTACAAAATAAAAATTACCACTCTTGTTAAACACATCAGTTAAGATGGAAACAGCATTTTCAATGAATTTATATGTGTACACAGATGTGTGTTTCAACACAAACCTTAAATTGAAAAAGTGAGGGTTAAATAATAAAAATACATAATGAGAAGTATAACTTCTACAACCCCTGACCCCAACGGCAAACGAACCCACTATGACCAATTTTGTCTGCATATTTCCAGATATATTCCTTAACAAGCATCTAGGAATATATATGCAATTTAAAAGAGAGAAAGACTATCACAAAACTTGGCTATTTTATATCTCTAGCATTCATATATTTCCATTAAAAGTTTACCACAATAAAAAAGCTGCCACGAAACACAAAAATTAACAAAGCTTGTCATCAAGGTGTAAAAGTCAACAACTAGAGTACTTGGAACAATATAAGCATTTAGCCAATGTTTTAACCACTCCATTACATCCCTCAACACACACACACACACACACATACACACACACACACACACAAAGTGGCAGATCCAAGATACGTGTTAGTCATATGCACCAGTCAAAAGAAGATACCCAGAGAATTCATACAGCAGGCAAAGTTCATATTTTGAAATATAACAGTACTGTTAGACAAAGACCATAGTGAAAAGGCTAAACAAGTAATTTGGACAGAAGAAAAATTAATACATTTTGCAGCACATGTTGATATGGAATATTCAAGCTCATTAAAGCAGAAGAAAAAAAATGGAAGAAAACATGCCTCCCAAAGCAAGACTGGATGTTACCTACTCTTATGGTGAAAGTGACTTTCCAATGTCATTATACGTGGAACATTATCATAAGAGATGGGACATCTCAATGAACAGATCATTCTTTTCCACTAGATTGAAAAGGGGAATATAATTCATTTTAATATCAAAACAACATGGAGAGTTACTTTAAAGATACAGAGTAAGCCTGATTAGTTTTAAATTTTTAGAAGCAGCAAGGATAAATTTAGGCCACCTTAACCTGTAAACTTTTTTCAAAAACAAGAGAAATATGTAGCAACGGGTTAGCACCAGGTGGCTAACAGTAGCCTTAAAATGTAATGAGTTTGCTGACAACTCTTAGTTGTACTGAGTTTGTACCTTAAAATTTCTACACTCTATGTATGGTTGAGTATTCTTACTGAGCCTAGGATAAACAGTATTTCATTTCTTATTTTGTTTGGGGAGAAAAAAAGAGTATTAGTTACAACTAGAAAAGATGAATGGTAAGATCAAATGGAAGGTTTAAAAAGTAAAATTCGTCATGAGAAATGACTGTTTGATGTGTGGTTTGAAAAACTGTAATAAACTGGGCCCAATGTCTCTATTACATGTTTTATGTACATGCCACAATTCCTCTACCTGTTATCATAACCATTATCTAAAGAGAAACAGGAAAAATTTTTCACTTCAAAGCCTGCCCATGATGATAATGCTTGTCTTCAACTTTGCTGTCTCTGTGCACGAAAGACATGGTTATAACATACTTGCTAAATGTGAGACAATCTGAACATCAAATACAGTAACTATAATTGATTACAGAAAACATAAAAATATAGACTGGCTGGGTAGCTCACACCTGTAATTCCAACACTTTGGGAGGCTGAGTCAGGTGGATTGCTTGAGTTCATGAGTTCAAGACCAGACTGGTCAACACAGCAAACCTTCGTCTCTGCTAAAAATACAAAAATTGGCTGGGTGTGGTGGTGCACGACTGCAGTTCCAGGTACTCAGGAGGCTAAGGCAGGAGAATCACTTGAACCCAGGAGATGGAGGTTACATTGAGTCAAGATTGCACCACTGCACTCCAGCCTGGGTGACAGACCATGACTTGGTCTAAAAAAAAGGGGGGGGGATAGGGAGGCCAGGCACAGTGGCTCACACCTGTAATCCCAGCACTTTCAGAAGCCAAGGCGGGTGGATCACCTGAGGCCAGGAGTTTGAGACTAGCCTGATCAACATGGAGAAACCCTGTCTGCACTAAAAATACAAAAGTAGCTGGGCGTGATGGCAGGTGCCTGTAACCCCAGCTACCTGGGAGACTGAGGCAGGAGAATTGCTTGAACCCGGGAGGCGAAGGTTGCAGTGAGCCGAGATTGCGCCATTGCACTCCAGGCTGGGCAACAAGAGCAAATCTCCATCTCGGGGGGAAAAAAAAAAGAAAATTCAAAAGATCCAAAAATTGATGACAACCCAAATGTCCAAAAAGTGAATGAATAAAACAGACTGGAATATGTCCATATAATGACTTCTGCTCACTAATGAAAAAAGAATAAACTACTAAAAAATGTAAAATCATGCATGACTCTTAAAAGACATTTGGCTTGCCTCAAGAAGCCAGACAAAACAGTATATACTGTATGGTTTCATCGATATAAAATTCTATAGAAAAATTCCGTCACTTATAGTGACAAAAGCAGAACTGTGGTTGCCTGAGAGCAGATTGGTGGGTATGACTGAGAAGGGACACAAGGGAACTTTCTGGAGTGCTAAAGATGTTTTCATCTTGATTGTGGAGGTGGGAGTTACAAAAATCTATACATTTGTCAAAATTGAAAATGTACACTTACAATAGACACATTGTCGGTATACTAATCCTAAATAAAGTTGTTTTCTAAATTAAGAATCCTGATTGTGGTGACTGATGTTTTCACAATCCATACTTATGTCAAAACTTAACAAGTTGTATGCTTTAAATATGTACCATTTACTGGATGTCAATTCTAACTCAATAAATCTATTTTTTAAAAAGCTAACTGAAGACTTGCATAATTAGTTCTGTCTTCCTGTTTCCTTAAAAAACGAAATACTAACAGCCAGCCCTGAACATATAGAGAACTTTAAGAGAAAAAAAATCCCAAAAACAACAGTAAACTATGATACCTATTTAAACATAATTGTGACTACTGAAACGTTCAACTAGAAAGTAATCAAGTTGATTTCATAATTGAAACCAATAGATGTCCTTCTAAAGTGTGAATATTAAGTAACATAAGTTAAAACAAGGATCTAGACAGGAAAGCTCATTGTGGCAGAAACTTTCTGACCAAAATCTAATTCCCTTGCCACCATCTTGTATCCAGTCAACTTCCAGAAAAGAGTGACCATTTGGCATTGTGCAACCATTAAGATGTGAAGACTGCTTGCTTCCCTGTCCTGCTTCTTCCAATGCTGGAGTCATGACAGCCATAAGTAAACATGAGTGACAGGCCAAGAATTAATCATGGAGACATCTGTCCTGATATCATTGCGCCAGTGAATCAATACTAGCAACACTGCAACTCTCTTTATTATGAAGGAAAAACGAAGCTCTGTTTTATAAAGCCAGGGCAGTCTGGTTTTCCGTTATCTAATGCCAAGTACAACCCTTACTGATAGAACCACTGTTACCATTTTTTAAAAGTTGAGGTATATAATTCATTTACTATAAAATTCACCCTTTGAAACTATATAATCTATTTGGTTTACTATATTCACCAGTTTGCATAACTACTACCACGGTCTAATTTCAGAACATTTTCATCATACCAAAGAGACATCCCGTATCTATTAAATCACTCGTTATCCTTCCCACCCCTACTCCATGACAATCACTAACCTACTGTTTATTTGGATTTGCTTATTGTAAACATTTTCATATAAGTAAAAACCATATAATATTAATAACATTTGGATAGTCATATGTTGCTTGACTGTATTTCTCTTTCTCCATCAACTGATGAATAAACACTCTACAATGTTTGCACAATGAAGAAATCATCTAATAATGTGCTTTCGCAGAAAATTTACAATATGCAAACATTGTAGAATGTACTTACACAAATGTAGATAACGTAGCCTGCTACACACCTAAGCTATATAGTATAGTCTATTGCTCCTAAGCTACAAACCTGTACAGCATGATACTGGACTGAATACTGCAGGCAACTGTAACACAATAGTAAGCATTTGTGTATCTAAATATAGAAATGGTACAGTAAGAATATGATACAAAAGATTTAAAATGGCACATCTGGCCAGGTGTGGTGGCTCACAACTATAATCCTAGCACTTTGGGAGGCCGAGGCTGGTGGATCACCTGAGGTCAGGAGTTCAAGACCAGCCTGGCCGTGATGGTGAAACCCCATCTTTATAAATAAATAAATAAATAAATAAATAAATAAATAAATAAAAATGGCACATCTATATAAGGCACTTACCATGAATGGACCTTGCATAACTCTAAGTTGCTCTAGGTGAGTCAATGAGCGAGTGAATGTGAAGGCCTAGGACACTACTGTCCACTACTGTAGACTTTATAGACACTCAACATTTAGGCTACACTAAATTTATAAAATAATTTTATTTGCATTTCAATAATGTTTTAACCTTAGCTTACTGTAATGTTTTTACTTTATGAACTTTTTACTTTTTAAACTTTCTGACTCTTCGGTAATAACATTCAGCTTAAAACAAACACATTGTCTAAAAATATAAAAATATTTTCTTTCTTTCTTTCTTTTTGAGACAGGATCTTACTCTGTCACCCAGCTGTAGTGCAGTGGCTCAATCATAGCTCACTGCAGCCTCAAACTCCTGGACTCAAGTGATCCTCAAACCTCGACCAACTGAATAGCTAAGACTAAAGGAACATGCCACTATACCTAGCTAATTTTTAAATTTATTTGTGGAGATAGGGTCTCACTATGTCTCCTACGCTCATCTCAAACTTTGGGCCTCAACTGATTTTCTGATCTAAGCCTCTCAAAGGGCTAGGATTACAGGTTTTTTTTCTTTATATCCTGGTTCTTAATACTTTTTCTAATTTTTAAGCTGTTTCATGTTTTGTTTTTTCTTTCTTAAACTTTTTAAAGTTAAAAAAAAATTTGTTTTACTTTGTAAACTGTGCCTTAAAAACTAAGGCACAGCCACACACATTAGCCTAGACCTACACAGGGTCAGAATCATCAATATTACGGCCTTTCACCTTCACATGCTGTCCCACTGGAAGTTCTTCAGGGATAATAACACCTATGGAGCTGTCATTTCTTATGATAACAAGTCCTTCCCTCTGGAACATCTTCATAAAGACCTGCTAGAGACTGTTTTACAGTTAGCCTTTTTTTAATAAGCAGGAGTACACTCTAAAATAACAATTAAAAGTATAATACAATAAACCTACAAACCAGTGACACAGTCATTTATCAACTACTATGTATGACACATAATTGTAAGTTTCATACTTTTATTGTAACTCTGGCAGTCCAATTGGTTTATACCAGCATCACCACAAATGTATTTTGTAGCCCTATGACATTAGGAAGGTTACCAGATCAGAAGGGCTACAACATCACTAAGCCACAGGAATTTTTCAGCTCCATGATAATCTTATGGAATCACCATCACACACAAGGTCTATTGTTGACTAAAATATCATTATATGGCATATGACTATATATAAAAATCAACAGTTTTTTCTATTGGAGAAACAAGAATTGCTATTGTCTGAATGTCAGTATCCTGCCAGCATTCAGGTTAGAACCTAATATCTAATGTGAAATTACTAAGAGGTGGGCCCTTCTTGAAGTAATTAAGGCATGAAGACTCTATTAACATGAATGGAATTAGTGCCCTTATTAAAAAGGTTGATGAAAGTTGCCTTGCCCTTTCTACCACGTGAAAACACAATCTTTGCAGCATAGAGTGAGCCCTCACCAGACACTGAATTTACTGGCACCCTGACCTCAGACTTCCCAACCTCCAGAACCAAAATAATCTACTGTTTACAAATTATTCAGTGTAAGGTATTTTGTTGTAGCAGCCTGAATAGACTGAGACAATAATCTTAGAAAGTGAAATTAAAATATTCTCAACATCAGATCATTTGAGAGAAATTACTATATGTATATTATATATACTACATGTATATTCTCCACAGCAACAGTACCTATTTTTGACTTTTGAAGAAATTTAATAGAAGTTGGCACTAGTATGAATAAAACATACATTCTTATGGAAAGGCATAAACATCATCATATATTTGAAAAGCACTCATAGAAGTGTCAATTGCCCAGCCTGACCAAAATGGAGAAATCCCATCTCTAATAAAAATACAAAAATTAGCCGGGCATGGTGACGCATGCCTGTAATCCCAGCTACTCAGGAGGCTGAGGCAGGAGAATCACTTGAACCCAGGAGGCGGAGTTTGTGATGAGTCGAGATTGCACTATTGCACACCAGTCTGGGCAACAAGAGGAAAACTCTGTCTCAAATTTTAAAAAGTCAATTGCTCCTACATTAATTTATTAATTTCATATAATTCACATTAGAATCCAAACAATTTCTATTTTATTTTATTAAGAAAAAAATATCAAGTTTATATATAAGAACAAATGCTAGAGAACAGCTAATGCTAAAAAAGGAGTAAACAGGAAACAGATTCAAATAACAACACATATTAGATTGTCACAGAAAATAAATAAATATAGGAATACATCAATATATAAACAAAGTAGTACCCAATGGTGAAAAAAATCCAAAAATATAAATTCTTTTTTTTTTTTCTTTGAGATGAAGTCTCATTCTGTCGCCAGGCTCGAGTGCAGTGGTGGGATCTCGGCTCACTGCAACCTCCGCCTCCCAGATTCAAGTGATTCTCCTGCCTCAGCCTCCCGAGTAGCTGGGACTGCAGGTATGTGTCACCATGCCCAGTTAATTTTTCTATTTTTAGTAGAGATGGGGTTTCACCATGCTGGCCAAGATGGTCTCGATCTCTTGACCTCATGATCCACCTGCCTCAGCCTCCCAAAGTGCTGGGATTACAGACATGAGCCAATGTGCCTGGCCTAAATATAAAATTTTTAAATGAAATAGGGCAATCACCCAAGTCAGTGGGAGATAGATGGCTTTTTTTTTTAGGTGCTGAGAATGTTCAAGTAGAAAAACTACATACCCTAATGTTATCCAACATCCAAAAATAAACAAGATAAATATGAATCGTAAAAAATAAAAATCTTAAAGGAAAACTGGATGAGAAACATTCAGTACTCTAAAGTAGAACTATAAAAAATTCATATTAAAACTTAACATTTTGTATCTAAGGAAAAATAAAACTATTTCAACACTGGTAACGAAGAACAAATGCTGAGCCTTTGCAATCTGAAAAAGATTTAAAAACTGAAAATTAGGTGTCATATGTGGTGGCTCACACCTGTAATCCCAGCAATTTGGAAGGCAAAAGTGGTTTGAGACCAGCATGGACAACACAACAACAACCCCATGCTCACCAAAAAAGCAAAAAGAAAAATCAACCAAGCATGGTAGTATGTGCATGCTGTAGTCCTAACTACTTGGCAATAGGGAGAGGAGGGCAAATTTTATTTTGACAAAGAATATCAAAAATAATTCACAAAAAAAGCAAAACCAAATGCCTACAAACATAAAAAAAAAAAAAAGATGTTCAAACTTATGCCTGACCAAAAAATTGAAATTAAAAGTAACAATGAGACATAATGTTGTACCTATTAGGCTGGAAACTTAAAAAGCTATAGCCCTACTGCTGGCAAGGATGTAGGAAAAAGAATTCTTCAACATTGCTAGTGGCAAATTTTTGTGGAAAGCAATTTGGCAACATAAAGTGAAACAAAAAATACAGAAATCCTTTAACCCAGCAATTTTACTCCTGGAAATCTGTCCCACAGAAATAAAAGCACCATCAGCTGGGAACAGTGGCTCATGCCTATAATCCTGGCACTTTGGGTGCTGGGAGATGGGTGGATTGCTTGAGGTCAGGAGTTCAAGACCAGCCTGTCCAACATAGTGAAACCCCATTTCGACTAAAAAACAACAACAACAACAAAAATTAGCCAGGCATGGTGGTGCACGCCTGTATTTCCAAGCTACTCAGGTGGCTGAGGCATAAGAATTGCTAGATCCTGGAAGGCAGAGGTTGCAGTGACCCAAGATTGCACCACTGGACTCTATGCTGAGCGACAGCGCAAGACTATGTCTCAAAAATAAATAAAAGCATCATGAAGTCAGACATATATTCAAAGATAAAACATTATTTAAAATAACAAAGAACTAGAAATGAAATATATTCCCATAAATGTGGGAATATAAATAAATTTTATACCACACAACATAAAGCATTCATTGTAAAGCCATGAAAATAATAAACTACAGCCTGGCCAACATGGCAAAACCCTGTTTCTATTATAAATACAAAAATCAGCCAGGTGCACGCCTGTAATCCCAGCTACTCGGGAGGCTGAAGCATAAGAATCGCTTGAACGCAGGAGGCAGAGGTTGCAGTGAGCCAAGATTGTGCCACTGCACTTCAGCCCGGGCATCACAGCAAGACTGTGTCTCCAAAAAAAAGAAAAGAAAAGAAAATAATAAACTAGAGCTATACCTTAGGTGGGGGAATTCCCTCCAAGCTGCTCTTAGTGAAAAAGCAAGTTGCAGAAAAGTGTGCAAAACAATCCCTTTAAAAAAAAAACAATCATCACAAAAAGGCCTATATATCTAAGTAAAAATACAAATAACTAAAAGATTATATGAGTAGACAAAAATATAGAGTAATATGTAATACTACCTATTCACAAGAATGGGGGGGGGTTGGCGTAGACAGGGATAAGGGAAGGAATGCAATGGGAAGGAAAGCTGAGAGTCAAGTCAAAAAGAATGACATGAGTGATAAATCCTCATTTATTATTTCATGTAAAATTATAAATAAAATATTTTTAAGTAGATACATCAAGATGTAAATTTCATCCAAGATAAGGATGAACGATTTATACTTACATATAACAAGATAAAGAAACCTAAAGTAACCACTGACTAACACCCAAAAAAATTCTAACTAGTGGTAAATAAATACATATACAAAGAAATATGTTACATATACCTACACATGTATAAAAGTATACATTTATACATACAGTAATTTCTCACTATCCACGGGGAATTGGTTCCAGGACCCATATCCACTCCTGTGATACCAAAATCCACAGATGCTCAAGTCCCTTATATAAAATGATGTAGTATTTGCATATATCCTACAAACAACCTTCCATATATTTTAAAATCTTCCTGCAACATTTTCAAATTTTCTTATGACACCAATACATAAATGCTATATTAATAACTGCTGTATTACGTTGTTTAGTAAATAATAAGAAAAAGTCTATGCACATGAAGTACAAACAGCACTATTCTTTTTTCCCCAAAATATTTTCTACCCACAGTTGGCTGAATCCACAGATATAGAACCCATTTATGAAATTATATATATGATATGAAGGGCTGACTGTACATAATCAAAATTCACTGAGGAAAATATAATCAATCTGTGAATTACATTTCAGAATGCTACAAAAGGCAATTTACCTATACCCTAATTGAAAGATTAAAAATCTTTTATACCAGAATTGAAAATTTTATCAATCACCAATATTTAATTGCATGATTTAAATGAGCAGCTTTTATATGTGAAATCAGGCGTTCCGTATATGATAGATCAGCCTGTAGCCTTAGGGGAACAATATACTCCCTTAACTCAGGCATAATCCAAACAAGGTAGTATACAAGGTATGAGGTTATAAATAAGAGTTGAAATACCAATACAGATATCTATCTATCTATCTAACTATTGAGAGAGAGAGAGAACCAAATATTTCACACATACACACACACACAAAAAAAACACTTCTTAAAACTAATCAATTCAGTGAAGTTACAGGATACAAAATTACCAAAAAAATCTACATTTTTATATACTAAATATACACAATTTGAAAATGAAACAAAGAATTCCATTTACAATACCATGATAACAATTAATATACTTTGGAATAAACTTAATGAAAAAGGCAAAAAACTTAAAAACTGAAAACTATAAATGTTACCAAAAGACATTAAAGAAGGCACCAATGATCCAGCAACTCCACTTCTGAATACATACCCAAAAGATTTGTAAGAAAGATCTCCAAGAGATATTTGTACACCCATGTTCACAGCAGCATTATTCACAATAGCCAAAAGGTAGAAGCAACCCAAGTGTCTACTAACAGATGAATGAATAAAAATGCAGTATATACATAACATATTATTGAGCCTCAAAAAAGGAAATTCTGGAGCCAACATTGCACCACTGCACTCCAGCCTGGGCAACAGAGCAAGACTCTGTCTCAAAAATAAAAAAAAGGAAATTCTGACACACGCTACAGTATGGATGAACATTGAGGACATTATGTTAAGCTAAATAAGCCAGACACAAATATATGAACACTGTATGATTCTGTTTATATGTGGTACCTAGAGCCATCACATTCACAGAAACATAAAATAGAATGGTGGATGTCAGGGGCTACAAAGAGTTAGTGTTTAACAGATAACAATATTTCACTTAAAGAGTTCTGGAGAAATCCAAGATGGCCCATTAACAACAGCTCAGTATTGTACCTCCCAGTGAAAACGCAGAGAGCGAGTAGATGCCGCACTTTCAGACGAATTTTCGTTGCCCACAGACTGGGAGATTCCCGGCGGAGGAGTCACACAGGTCGCCAGCGCGACTCTTTTGGCCGGCGCAGCTGTTTTGCCGGCGCCCCAGCGCGGTGCAGCGCTTCTCAGTGTGGAGCATACGCGACTGGGTGCCCTTTGAGTCAGGCTCGGCTGGTCCCTTCCCCACAAGGAGAACAGCAATTGGAAGCGCTGAGGACTGAGAGTTTCACAGTAAGCACAGCTGAACTCGGGAAGGCCTAGCTCTATGGGGAAAGAGCGTCCACCGAAGGAAAACTAAGAAACAG
>CAUYLG010016168.1:22-17112 GCA_963573385.1 Cacajao melanocephalus
CCCCCACTCCGCGCTCCCCGCCCCCCCACACCGCGCCCCTCACCAAACCCTGGCTCCCGCGGTCCCGGCCCAAGGCATCCAGCCCCGCTGCCGCTCAGGCCCCCGCCGCCTGCAGCAGCGCACACTGGGTCCCGGACCGGCACCGAGCGCCGGTTCTGTTTTTCCTCGGATGCGCAAGGTTGGGTTTCAGCTGAGCAACTCTGAGGCCGGTTTCCTGCGCCCTCTCGTGGAACGTGTTCGCTTTTCTGCACACCTTCGCGAACGGTTCACCCGTGACCCTCCTGAGGTGGCAAAGCAAGTGCAGGGCGTTCCTCCTCCTCCGCCCTCGCCTATTCCACATTCCTCCCTCTTCCTCCTGATTTCCTTGTTTGCATTGATTTGGGACTGGAGAGTGTGACGTTCCTGAAGGAGGCCAGCTGGTTGGCCTGCGTCTTGCTGACCTCGGGAGTTCTCATGGCTTTGTTTAGAGCTGGTTGTGAGAAGGAAATAAACCATAAAACTTCGGTGCGTGTTTGTTAATTGTGGATGCACACCCGCACACACAGACGTGAATGCGCGCTTATATATCACTGTTTCCCTCTACATACATCTTTATTTACATTGAGATATTTTGGAGGCATACTCTTTTTATACCAGGGTGGCTCTGTTCACAGAGGGTCGAGCTGTGGACAAGGCATATAGATTTCTTCTATTTTTGCAGTTTACATGTGTATGGTGCGGTACACGTCTCTATTATCTACACAACAATTAAAACAATCTTTAAGAAAATTCATATGGATGAGGAGATACGTATATGTAGCACCCAGCTTTCTTCACCTGGCAACACTCAGGCGCAACGTGGATGAGCTGCAAAATTACCGCAGGCAGTGAGAGAATCTGACACAGCTCACTCCATCTTGCTTCTAGCCTCACAGGCTGGCTGTCTTAGCTCATTTCTGGTCATGAGCCTGAAACCACCCTTGCAAAATTGCAACTGAGACAGCAGAAGAGACCTGACCTAACCAACTGTATCTTGCTTCTAACCTCCAACTGTCTGTTCATTCCCGGGTGTAGGCTGAACTAACTCTGGGAGGAAATTAACCTTCCTGCCTGGGGACTGGAGTGCCTTTGTAGGATTAACAGATTAGTCACAAGATCAGAAATTGTAGTTTAGAAGTCATGCAGCTAGAGGCTGCAAGATTCTGACCCTCCGTAAACTGCTCAGTGCTTGAGATATTTTGCAGACCCTGCACTTCATGGATCAGCCGGCACCACCCAGGTCGAAAAACTGGCTCATCTGATCTTGTGGCCCCGACTCAGGAACTGACTCATTATAGGAGGACAGCTTCAGTTCCCTGATTTAATCTGACCTAAGCAATCAGCACTTCTGTCTCACTGGCTTCCCCTCACCCACCAAGTTGTCCTTAAAAACTCTGATCCCCAAATGCTGAAGGAGACTGATTTGAGTGATAATAAAACAAGGCTCCTGCACAGCTGGCTCTGTGTGAATCACTCTTTCTCAATTCCTCTGTCGTAATAAATCGTGATAAATCGGCTCTGTCTGCTGGCAAGGTGAACCCACTGGGCGACAGGCCACGCTAACTTTGGGAGAAATTTAATTTATGGTTTAAATGATAATAACCATTCCTCAAAACTAAATTTGCCCTCATAAAAATAATGAAAGGCCACTGCGTGGGGTGGGTCACGCTTGTAATCCCAGCACTTTGAGAGGCCAAGGCAGACGGATCATGAGGTCAGGAGTTTGAGACCAGCTCGGCCAACATAGTGAAACTCCCGTGTCTACTAAAAATACAAAAAATTAGCCGGCGTGCTGGCAGGCGCCTGTAATCCCAGCTACTCTCGAGGCTGAGGCAGGGGAATCACTTGAACCCGGGAGGAGGAGGTTGCCGTGAGCCGAGATGGTGCCAATGCGCTCCAGCCTGGGCGACAGAGCAAGACTCCGTCTCAAAACAAAACAAACTAATGAAAGGCCACCGAGTTAGGAGGATGACAGGGGCCTGAATTCTACTGAGTTGTAGGCATAGTTAAATAATGACCCCCCAGTTATTCCTGAGGACACAAGCTTTGCAGCTTCCCTGAGTACTCCTGCAGATGGCATCGCTATTGTAGAACCTCAGATCGGCCTTTTGAGAGGTCTTTTCAGGCTTCTGTGTAACTGACAACTGATGGCTCCACTTGGACTCGCCAGCCGGTCCCGTGGCCCCCACCCCCAGCTGACTCAGCACGGGATAGCCTCGACTCCCTGCGATTTCATCTCTGACCAGTCAGCCCTCCTGGCTCACCGGCTCCCCGCCACCCACCATGTGTTCTTAAAAACTTTGCTGCCATGAAGACTGATTTGAGTAATAATGAAACCGAGGTCTCCTGCACAGCAAGCTCTGCGTGAATTACTCTCTCCATTGCAATTCCTGTCTTGAGAAATGGGCTCTGTCTAGCAGCGGCAAGGTGAACCCGCTGGGTGGTGACACGGATATGCTTCCTCATTGGCGGTTTTTACTCTCTCAGTGCGGCAAACAGATTCTTCCTGAGCACCCTTTTGTGTGTGTGTGTGTGTGTGTGTGTGTGTGTGTGTGTGTGTGTGACTGTTTCCATGACTCAGCATTTCTTTAGGGCACATCATACGAGTGGATCTGCGCATGTTATTTAACTTCTCTGTAGTACTGTTTCCTCACTCATCGAATCAGGGTCAAGTAGTTCTCTCCACATAGGGTTATTGTAGAAATAATATATAACGCAATAACAAGTATTGATGTCTACTACTTTTTTTTTTTTTGAGACGGAGTTTCACTCTTATTGCCCAGGCTGGAGTACAGTGGTTCGATCTCTGCTCACTGCAATTTCTGCTTCCCGGGTTGAAGTGATTCTCCTGCTTCAGCCTCCCAAGTAGCTGGAATTACAGGCATGTGCCACCGCGTCCAGGTAATTTCTGTATTTTTAGTAGAGGCAGGGTTTCACCATGTTGGCCAGGCTGGTCTCGAACTCCTGACCTCAGATGATCCACCCGCCTCGGCCTCCAAAAGTGCTGGGATTACAGGCATGAGCCACCGCACCCAGCCTAATGTCTACTACTTTTAAGTTATGGATAATACCTTATACATAGTATATGTGTGATTATATATATATACTGCAGTATAATCTATAATTATAGAACTGTTGCTTATGCATAACAAATGCTATAATTTATGTTGTGATTATTATCTACCAGTTGCCTCATCGATAGAATGAGGACATTGTTAACAGTGCGTGCCAGACAGGATGGCTGTGAGAATTTGTGATAACAAGAATTACATATTCGGTCTTTGTCCCTGTTTCCTGATGGAGGCTTCTGAATCCCTTGGAATTCCTTGACTGACAGGGGCAAGAGGAAATCTTTTGTTATTCCTGACTAGCCCCTTTCATCCATACCTGAGTTTTTGCTAATGAGGGGACTCCTGGAGGATGGGGGCTGGTTGCCGGTTGCCAGGGGAACCAGCTTTGCCTTGATTAGAGGATTGCAGCTTTCAGCTCCAGCCGGTGACTTCCAGGGAAAGAAGAGGGTCTGGAGATTCAGTTTAATCACCAATGATTAGTGATTTTATCAATCATGCTTAAATAATGGAACCGTAAGAAACGGGAAGGAGAGTATCTGAGAGCTGCTGGGCTCAGGAGCACTTTCAGGTGCTAGGAGGGTGTTGTGCTGGGTGAAGGCTTGGAAGCTCTGCACCCTCTTCCCATACCTTGCCCTGTCTGTCTCCTTCATCTGGCTGTTGCTGAGTTGTGCCGTTTATAAGAAACTGATAATAGTAAGTAAAACACTTTCCTGAGTTTTATGAGCCCGTTCTCTTGATTTATGAAACCTGAGATGGAGGAATTGTGTGTGGGAACCCTTGAATTTGTAGCTGGTCAGTCAAAAGTGCTGGTGACAACCTGGAACTTCCATGAAGTGGGGCAGTTTTGTGAGACCGAAACCATAACCTGTGGAATTTGACTCTAGCTCCAGGGAGGCAGGTCAGAATTGAATTGTAGGATGCCTAGTTGATACCTGGAGAATCAGAGAATTGATTGGTTGCTGGGTGGAAGAAAAAACCCACAGATTTGGTGTCAGATGTGTTGTGAGTAAAACTGTTACAGGAAAGGGGTCTCTATCCAGACCCCAGGTGAGGGTTCTTGGATCTCGCACAAGAAAGAATTCAGGGCGAGTCTGTAGAGGAAAATGAAAGCAAGTTTATTAGGAAAGTAAAGGAGCAGAAGAACGGATGGCTGCTCCACAGACAGCACAGCCCCAGGGCTGCTGGCGCCCATTTTTATGGTATTCTTGATGGTGTGCTGAAGAAGGGGTGGATTATTCATGCCTCCCCTTTTTAGACCACTTGGGGTAACTTCTTGGCATTTCTAAACTGTCACGGCATTTGGTGGGAGTGTGGCAGGGAGGACGACCAGAGGTCACTCCCATGGCCATCTTGGGTTTGGTGAGATTTGATCAGCTTTCTTACTGCAAGCTGTTTTCTCAGCACAGTCTTTATGACCTGTATCTTGTGGTGACCTCCTATCTCATCCTGTGACTTAGAATTCCTCAACTGTCTGGGAATGAAGCCCAGTAGGTCTCAGCCTCATTTTACCCAGCCCCGTTCAAGATGGTTCTGGCTCATGCGCCTCTGACAAAACCAGTTCAGAGAATTAAGTAGGGTGATGTTTACATGGTGCTTTGCATAGCTCTTGGACCTGATTTTTCATAAGGATTGCATTAACATTACCAAGAAAAACAAATCAAGTTATTTTTCACTACTGCATATAAATCCAACAGACATTGATTGTGCACCTATTTGCAAAACATGGTGCTGACCCCTGGGAGAAGTGGGACGAGAAGCATCTGTACATAGGGTGCACTGTGAGTGCATGTAGGAGGAGTGGATTAGGACAGATATATGTTGAGGGAAGAGCAGGTGGGGTCACAGCAAGAAGGTGGCCATCTATAAGCCAAGGGGGAAAAAAACCAAAGGCCTCAGAAGAAACCAAACTTCCAATAATATAATCATTTTAACAGGGACAACACATGGCTCTGGGGTGGTTCCAGGCACCCTGACTGACGGATTTGGAGGTGCAGGGGTGTTTCCAAGAACAGGGGAGGCTGTCTATCATCCTGAGGCTCTTGGACAGGAGCTGAACCCTGCAAAAGCAGTCTCTGTCAGGAAAGGGACACCGGGAAGCTTGGCTGTTGTTATGGCCGTGGTAAGGAAGATAACGGGAGCACAACTTCCCATAAAGCAAACAGAACTCTTGCAATGTGAATGGAGAACCTTAGTGATTCGTCGACTTTAACATTCAGAGGTGTCAGATAGACACTGAAACCTAGTAGCATCAGATGCTGCCAACCTGGCCATGCTGCTCTGCCCACCCTCCCTCTACACAAGTGCCCCTTCACAGAGGGAGGAGGAAGAGCATGCGGTGCAGGCGTTCCTCCTTGGGTCAGTCCCTGAGCTCCCGCTGTGTGTCAAGCGATCTGGGCACTGCGCATGCAGAGGTGAATATACTGGGGCCCATGGACCCAAGGACGTGGGTGGCCAGTTGGGGAGCCGGACATAAACAAATATAATGTGGGACATAACCCCGTCAAGGAGCGTGCGAGACACAGTGTCTGGACGCCCCATCAAAGAGTGTGCAAGATACAGTGGCCGGACGAGCAAGCCCTTCTTGTCCGCCTCTAAAAGCCGACTCTGGTCTCTAAATATTTTAATATCTGGGGGATTGATTTTTCATCTTTACATTTCCTTTTCAGAGTTTTCTGGCTTTTCCCACATTATTCTGTGTGGTTCTCCCTTTTCTCCCCAACCATGTTAACTATGTAGATGAACTGGGGGAGAAATGTCAGATTTATGCTGTCATGAAATACTGTAGACTGAGCCCAGGCATTTGAGCCTAGCCTGGGCAATATAGCAAGACCCATCTCAAAAAAATTAAAAAAGAAAGATAATAATAATAATAATAATAATAATAATAGATTCTCCACAATTAGTATATAAAAATAAAAAATAAAGGTCCCAGATGGAGATTTAGGAGGCGAGGACTCCAGACATACTCTTGCTTATTCTATATCTACGGTTCTCCATGTATGGTCGGGGGATCCCCATGGATCCCCTGAGATCTTTCAGGGGATTTGCAAGGTCAAAACTATTTTCATCGTAATACTATGACATTGTGTTTCTTTTTCAGTCTCACACGTGTAGACTAGAATTTTCCTTTTCCTTCCTCCCTTCCTCTCTTTCTCTCTGTTTTTTGACAGGGTCTCACTTCATTCTCCAGGCTGAAGTTCTGTGGCGTGATCATGGCTGTCTGCAGCCTCAACCTCCGAGCCTCAAGCAACCCTCCAATCTCAGCCTCCTGAGCTGCTTGAACCACAGGCGTGCGTTGCCATGCCCAACTAGTTATTAAGTTTGTGTAGAAACGGAGTCTCTTTACGTTGCCGAGGCTGGCTTCCAACTCCTGAGCTCAAGCGATCTACCCACCTCAGCCCTCCAAAGTGCTGGGGTTACAGGCGTGAGGCCCTGTGCCCAGCTTAGACTGGAATTTTCAACAGGCGACTACTCTGTGATATTGCAGCAGACGGAATGCAGAAGTATCAGAGACTCCAGCTGCTTTCTGCTGAGTCAGACGTGAGTGAGACGTGCAAAGTCAGTCGGTGCTACTCTTCTCACCAGGCCTGTCACAGCTTTTCTCAGTTCTGGCTTCTGATACGGTAAATATCAAAGATGTAATCCCCACACCAAAGCCCCCTGGAGTTCTCATTTCAAGAGTGTCATGGGGCCTTGAAACCAAATCATTTGGGAGCCCCTGCCCTAGAACTAAGAGTGTTTTAAACCCGGAGCAAGCCGGCCTGAGTCTCAGTGTATTCTTTCCGAAAGGAAGAATATGGACATAAGATGGTTTCTAGTGTCTCCAGCTCTGGACAGTTGAAGATGGCCTAACTTGGCTGGTAGGTTTACAAGTGAGCCTGACTCTGAGGGTGAAGGGAGGGGCGGCCCCCCATAGAGCTAATTGCTCCGCAGCGTGGTGCTCTGAGTCTTGAAACTGATTCCTGCTTCCCTGTTCTGCTCGCAGTTTGGTGCTTTTGAGTTCCACTATAACCAAGAGAACTTGGCCAAATTAAAATGTTGCTGGGGAGTGAGTGGTGGGAAAAATTAGGGTTGAGTTCTGTATTTTGGGGGGTTCTTCAGAGAAACAGAACCAATAGGATACATACAGTATATGAGATTTATGATGGGAATCAGCTCACAGGATTCTGGAAGTGGAGAAACCACCACCTGCTCTCTGCAGGCTAGAGAACCAGGAAAGCCAGGGGGGAGATTGAGTCTGAGCTTGAAGGCTGGAGAAATGTAACCGCCCAATGGGTTCACCTTGCCCAGTGCCTAGGCAGAGCCAAGTTAGCAAGAAAGGGGAATTGCAACGGATAAAGAGTGATTCACGCAGAGCCAGCTGTGCCCAAGACTGGAGCGTCGTTACTGCTCAAATCAGTCTCCCAGAACACTTGGGCAGCAGAGATTTTAAGGACAACTCAGTGGGTGAGGGGAAGCCAGTGGGCCAGGAGTGCTGATTGGTTAGAGATTCAATCATAGGGGGTCAAAGGTGTTGTCTTGCACTGAGTCCGATCCTGGGTGGGGGCCCACAAGATCAGATGAGCCAGGTAATCAATCTGGGTGGTGCCAGCTGATCCATCAAGAGCAGGGTCTGCAGAATATCTCAAGCCCTGATCTTAGAGAGACTCAGAATCTTGTGGCCTCCAGCTGCATGACTCCTAAACCATAATTTCTAATCCTGTGGCTAATTTGTTAGTCCTACAAAGACAATCTAGTCCCCAGGCAAGAAGGAGGTTTGAGGAAAGGGCTTTGGGAAAGGGCTGTTTTGGTCTTTGTTTCGAACTATAAACTAAGTGTCTCCCAAAGTTAGTTCAGCCTATACCCAGGAATGAACAAGGACAGCTGGGAGGTTAGAAGCAAGGTGGAGTCAGTTAAGTTAGATCTCTTTCACTGTCTCAGCCACAGCTTTGCAAAGGTGGTTTTAAAAGCAGGAGCACTGATTTCTGAGGGCAGGAGAAGATGAGTGTCCCAGCTCAGAGAGAGTTTGCCTTTCCTCCATTTTTCTGTTTGGTTCCTCAGTGGATCGAAAGATGTCTGTCCATGTGGGTGAGGGCGGAGCCTCCTTACCTAGCCCCTGATATACACGCGAACCTTTTCCAGATGCACCCTTACAGACATACCTAAAAATAACGTTTTGCCGCTTGTCTTGACATTTCTTCCCAGTCAAGTTGATGCATAAGATTAACTGTCACAGTCGCTCTATCCAAGTAAAGGGTTTTGCCAGGGTCCTTGACCTCGAGAGGCAGAAGAACCTGAGAGCACACTAAGAGGCCATGTCACAACCCTGTGAAAGGGTGGGGAGGAGCTCTGTGTTCTTGCCCCTGGATTTCTAGATGTTCAGAGCTGGATGGGCCCATGGGGAGTCTTTGGTCCAACTTCCTAACAAAAGAGGGGCTTGTTCTCCCAGGCTCCCAGGCAGAATTGCTGGGCCTTGGTGTCAGGAAAGCTGACCAGCAGGAGTGTGGGGAAAGGCTACAACCCTTCCCACCTTCCTTTCCTGGTCACAATCAGGAAAGGGAGTTTCTATGCTGACCTATAGAATCTAGGTTTCTACTGACTGATTTTACAACCAAGTGAGAATTCTTACATAAGTTCAAAGTGACAACTGTGTGCAAGACTCACTCCCACCTCTGTCCTCCACACGTTCTTCCCACCTCCTGTGCTTCAGTATCTAACAAACTACCATGGACTGGGTGGCTTATAAACAACGGGATTTTTTAAATTTTTTGAGACAGGGTCTCCTTCTGACACCCAGGTTGGACTGTAATATGATCATAGCTCTCACCACAACCTCCGCCTCCTGGGCTCAAGTAGTCCTCCTGCCTCAGCCTCCCAAGTAGCTGGGACTCCAGGCACATGCCACCATGCCTGGCTAACTTTTAAGTTTTTGTAGAGATGAGGTCTCACTACTTTGCCAGGCTGGTCTCAAACTCCTGACCTCAAGTGATCCTCCTGCCTTGGCTTCCCAAAGAGTTGGGATTACAGGAATGAGCTACTACCCCTGGCCTAACGGAAATGTATTTCTCACAGCTCTGAAGGCTGGGAACTCCAAGATCGAGACACCAGCAGATCTGGTGTCTGGTGAGGACACATTTTCTGTTCTATGCATGGCCATGTATGTCAGTTAGCTATAATCTCACATGGTGGAAGAGACAGGGATTGCTCTGTGGCCCCTTTTATAAGGGCACTAATTGCATTCAGGCAGCTCCACTCACATGACCTAATCACCTCCCCAAAGCCTCATCTCTCAATACCCTCATCTGGAGGTTAAGATTTCAACATATGAGGCCGGGCGCAGTGGCTCACGCCTGTCATCCCAGCACTTTGGGAGGCCGAGGCGGGTGGATCACGAGGTCAAGAGGTCGAGACCGTCCTGGTCAACATGGTGAAACCCCGTCTCTACTAAAAATACAAGAAATTAGCTGGGCGTGGTGGCGTGCACCTGTAGTCCCAGCTACTTGGGAGGCTGAGGCAGGAGAATCACTTGAACCCAGGAGGCGGAGGTTGCAGTGAGATGAGATGAGACGGTGTCACTGCACTCCAGCCTGGCGCCTGGCAACGGAGCGAGACTCTGTCTCAAAAAAAAAAAAAAAAGATTTCAACATGAATTTGGCGGAGACACAAACATTTCCTTTATACCAGCACCTCTTTATATTAGCTTTCATGCAGGCCAGTGCCATCTTTCCCCAACATCCTCCCCTCCTCTTCTCTCCTGGGAACTTCGGTGACACCGGTCAGGCACTCTGTTTTACAGCAAGTGACTTTCTCCATCCACAGGAGCACTCTTTCTCCTTCCTGTTCTCTCCTTAACCTGGGGAGGGCTGAGAAATGATTGTCACTAACACCCATGACCAGCAGAGGGCAGAAGAGAGGAGCAGGAGCCTCCGGGGAGCAAGATGAGGGGCTCCCCTCTCAGCTAAGCAGGTGAGCCAGGCCAGGAGGCTGAGCCACAGACACAGTCCCAGAGGGGAGAGAGACAGAGGTCAGGTCTCAGGTGCTGGGATGCCCCCGTTTAAGATGTGCTGCAGCAGCAGCTGGAGTCGGGCTGCGGAAACGAGCTGTGCTCAGAGTGTGTTAGGAAAAGCATTGCAACAGCCGTCTTTCTTTCTTTCTTTCTTTCTTTCTTTCTTTCTTTCTTTCTTTCTTTCTTTCTTCTTTCTTTCTTTCTTTCTCTCTCTCTCTCTCTTTCTTTCTCTCTCTCTCCCTTTCTTTCTCTTTCTTTCTCTCTTTCTTTCACTATATTAAAAAAGAAAAACAAGAAATGACAAAGCAGAGTTACGAAACTCTGGTGTGTTTTAAATGTTTACATCGAATAAACTTCCTTTTACAGAAAACTCAAGATTCTGGTACAGTGAGCTGTGAGGGACAAGCTGCCCCAGAAAACCCCCTCCGCCCAGCTGGCCCTCACCCTGACTGCTCTGCAGCTGCGTTCCTAAACCCTTATCCAGGCGCCACAGCAAGGCTACCGGACGTGCCACAGCCATCTGAGCAGCATGGGGAAGGTCATGGGAAACAAAGCTTTGTCATATGTACTTGTAAATTCCTGTTTTACACATACCTGTAAATTCCTGATTTATTTAAACTGCTGCCACAAAAGTCACAGGATGATGTAAGTCTGTCACAAGCTGACAAACCATCTCTGTGCCTGTTACAGGATAACAGACTATCTCGGTCCCGAAACTCCCTCAGGTCCCTCCCACCCCATGTGAACCCCTCGTTCTGTAAGCTCGGGCTGCTCCTCTGACTGTTATGGAGCAGCTGGCAGGTTAATAAAACTTGCTTGCCTGACTTTGGGTCTACTTGTCCTTTCTCTTGGCTGACCTCACATTTTGGTACCAAAACCGGGGAAAGGCAGACTCTGGCCGGGTGTCCTTAGGGACTCTCTCTCTCTCTTTCTCTCTCCGTCCTTCCCTCTCCTATCGCCTCTTTCCCGGCCAACCCTTCCCTTCCCGAACCTGCGAAGACCCAGAGAATCTTCTAGACTCTCCCATTGCTGCAACGTCATCCACCATCAAAGCCTCCGCTGGGGTGTGAGTAAGAGAGACTGTTTCCATTTACCAGAAACCTTGACCGTCTCTGCGTTCCCAAAAGACCCAGCGCTGGGCCGAGGGCTTCCTCCAGCCTCCAGGCCTCCGGTTCCTCTGTTTCAGGGACTCCTGACTTGGTGGCTACCTCCTCGATTCTGGTCAGGGCCTCAGGACAGGGGATGCCCTCTCCCGCCGTCCTCATCACCAGCAATCTTCGTCCTCTCCCTCCCTCCTCTTCACTGTGGGAGCTTCTCAGTCCACCCCTTCCAAAACTGCCCGCCTCGGGTGTCTACCAGCAGTCTCGGTGCTCTCAGCCTCTGGTCAGAGGTTTGTCCCAGGAGGCTTACCTTTTACTGCAACACTGCTTGGCCTCAAAACCAACTAGACAATGGCTCCCAATGGCCTAAAAATGGCACTTTAGATTTCAGTGTACTCAGAGGTTTACACAACTTTTGCCATCACAGTGGGAAATGGTCTGAAATTCCTATGTTCAGGCTTTCTTCGCCCTCCGTAGCCGTCCTTCCCTCTGTGAGTCCTGCTCTACTTTCAAATCCTCCTCGCTTCCTCCAAACCTGCCTCACCTCCTGCCTCCCGCCCCACAGCCCCCGCCAATGACTCTTCTTTTGACCCTGCCAATTCACCTTTTCTGACAGCATCATGACCCTCCACTGCATGTCCCACTCTGGCCCTGCCCTGTCCCCACCTCTCTCCAGCCACCCATCTCTGACTCCCAGTCTTCTCTGTCTCTGCCCCTCGCCTGCTCTGGAGCCCAGCGTGCCCAGCAATCCGCTCCCTTGCTTCCCCCAGGGAGGCAGCCAGGGCTGCAGGAGTCGTTGGTGTCCACATCTCCTTCTCCCTCTCCGATCTCTCTCTGACGGAAAAACGTCTTGGGTCCTTCTCCTCCGATCCCAATACTTACATCAAAGAATTTAAATATCTTGCCCAGTCTTATGCACTCACTTGGCATGATCCCTGTATCACGTATCCTCTCTTCTACCCTCCTTCGGTGAGAGAAAGAAAGAGTGTGGCTCGCAGTGCAGGCACAAGCCAATGATCTTCATCAGCAAGACCCTGCTAAGCCCGTCGGGGCCACTGCCTTCCCCGTGAAGACCCTTCCTGGGAGCACCAAACCCGCAGACCCCGTCCGGGCTTCCCGTAACCATATGATTACTTGCCTGATTGCAGGCCTTAACAAGGCTGCCCATAAGACAGTAACATTTGAAAAACTTAAACAAATTTCCCAAAAGGCAGATGAAAGTCCCGCCCAATTCCTTTCCCGCCTTACAGAGGCTCCCCAAATATACACTCACGTCGACCCTGCTTCCCGAGAAGAAACTATCGTGCTTGATACGCATTTTATCTCCCAATCTGCCCCCGACATCTGGCGCAAACTTAAAAAGGCTGAAGATGGCCCTCAAACCCCACAGCAAGACCCCCTTAGCCTGGCTTTCAACGTCTTCAATGACAAGGACAAGCAAAATAAATTAAATAGATCCCCAAAGAGATCGTGCTAAATGCCAGCCCCTAGCTGCGGCTGTCAGCCTAGCCGTAGGCCCCAAGGGCACAAAAGACCCGATGGCAGTGATGCTCCCGGGCCCTGTTCTAAGTGCGGCAAAGGCCACTGGGCGCGGGCATGTCCTGACCCATGAGCGCCGAAAAGCCCCTGCCCAGTCTGCCGGCAGACAGGCCCCTGGAGGTCTGACTCCTCTCAACGGACGACAGAAAAGCCGGCACCGCAGAGCCACCACCCCCTCAGCAAGAGGAAAAGGGAAGAATCGCTCAGCCTCCCGCAGCTCCTTGGCCTAGCCCCTGAAGACTGACGGGCCGGGGCCCCAGCCCCACCTGCCGTCACTGCATTGGAGCCCAGGGTAACTCTGCTGGCAGCAGGCAAGCTGATGTCTTTTTAAAATCAATGCTGCGGCCACCCACTCGGCTTTTCCTGAATTCTCAGGACCCACTCGTCCCTCTCAGGTCTCAGTTGTGGGGGTTGGCGGACTCAGCTCACACCCACGTGCCACCAGACCTCTTACCTGTTCCCTGTTTGATACTGTTTTCTCACACCCCCTCCTTACCACGCCTTGTTGCCCTACCCCCAACCTAGGCAGAGACCTCCTGACCAACTTCAAAGTTCCATGACCTTCTTCTGTTCCCCGCAACTGGAGTCTCCCCTCCTCCTCTCTGCCACCAGGCCAGCCCTCAACCCCTCCCCCAGCATCCACTCCCGGCTTCACTTGTTGATCCAATACTTTGGGATACCACCGCCCCTGCTCTAGCAGCTCACCATGATCTCATCAAAACCCAGCTGAAGACCCGTCTAAATTTCCTAATTTCCACAGTATCCCATTTCATTAACGCACCTAAAGGCCTACGACCCATTGTAAACAGACTCCTCTCTCAAGGCCACCTTAGGCCGACTCGTTCTCCATACGATACCCCTATACTCCGTGTCACAAAGGCGAGGCTCACGTTGGCTAGTCCAATGTGAGAAGGAGAAAAGTTCCTTTTTAAAGTCTCCTTTCTTGTTAAGTCTGTTAAGCCCTATCCTATGTAGCTGTTAGACATGCCATGCTTACAGGCACGGAGCACACTCTATGTCCTTGTACTTTAACCATGTCCATGCTGGCAGTGCTCACAGGGGTGTCCCAGCTCTCCACTGCTTTTACCTGTTTAGAAAAATTTTAAGCTGTGAGCCAATCGGGTTTTGGTTTACATGGTGAGGTCTGGCTCCCGCCAACAGAGATCACACACAGCAGTAAGGACACCACCAAATGTGTAAGCGACACGTGTGTGTCTTCCTTAGTTCATTGTACCCTCATGGCATAATGGCTAGCGAGGGTCCCCTTCCTGCAGTCCAGGAAGTAAACATTGCATTGCGGAAAGCTCCTTTTTCTCAGTGCTGATTTTCTTTGCGGCTCCGACTGAGCATCTGTTCCCAAAGTCCCAAGATCCCTGGGCTGCCCCTCAGGCGGTTCTTCCCATCCGTCTGGTAGTTCCCAACCCCTACACGCTCCTTTCCATTATCCCTCCAGACACAACCCATTACCCTGTAATAGACCGGAAAGATGCCTTTTTTACCATTCCTCTTCACCCTGACTCCCACAGTCTCTTTGCTTTCACTTGGATGGACCCTGAAACCCTCCAGCCATGACAAGTCACTTAGACTGTCCTCCCCCAAGGCTTTGGAGAGAACCCCCATTTCTCTGGACAAGCTCTGCCTGCAGACCTCACCTCCCGAGACCCCTCCCTTGGCCGGCTCCTCCAGTACCTGGATGACCTTCTCCTTGGTAGCCCCTCCCTAGAGCACTCTCAGACTCACACTATTGCCTTCTAAACTTTCTTGCTAATGAAGGATACAGGGTTTCCCCTCCAAAGCACAGCTGTCCACTCCAACGGTGACGTACTTAGGGGTCCAGCTCTGCCCCGGGGTGGGAGCCATGACCTCAGCACGGGCAGCACTGATAGACGGCCTGCCCCCACCCACCTCTAAGGGTGAAGTCCTGTTTCCTAGGACCAGCAGGCTTCTTCAGAATATGGATTCCCAGTTTTGCCCTCCTAGCCCTCTACTCCTCTATGAAGCAGCTAAAGGCCCTCTAAATAAGCCCCTAAATCCTTCACACGACATAATCCCTAGCTCCCACAAACTTAAAGCTGCCCTCGTCACTGCTCCTGCTCTATCTTTGCCGGACATCTCTCAGCCCTTCATTCTGTACATGGCCGAAAACCATGCAATAGCCCTTGGTGTCCTTGGCCAACAAAGAGGACGCCCTCCTTTCTCTGCCCCCATAGCTTACCTCTCCGAACAACTAGACCACACCACCCAGGGTGGCCGACCGGCCTCAGAGCCCCAGCAGCAGCCGCCACCCGAGTCTTAGAAAGCAAGAAACTCACATTCCGTCAAGACACCACAGTCCACAGCCCCCACCATCTACAAGATCCGTTCTCCTCCCGAGCACTGAGCACTTTCTCCTTCTCGCATCCAACTACACCATGCCCGCTTTCTTGAAAACCCTGAGTTCCGCGTCTCCAAAGGTGCTCCCCTCAATCCTGCATCTCTACTTCCTGTATCTTCCTCTCCTCCCACCCACTCCTGTACTGAAATCCTCCATCACCTCAGCCTCGTGTCCCTTATATCTCTTTTGAATCTCTCCCTGATCCTGATGATCAGTTATTTATAAGTGGCTACTCTTCCAAGTCAGTCCACCTCCATAAAACTGCTCGGTATGCAATTGTCACTCCTGACAGAGTAAAGCTAAACCCCTACCCTCTGGAACTTCCTCCCAGAAAGCAGAATTCATAGCTCTCACCAGGGCCCTAACCCTTTCCAAAGGCAAAGGAGTCAACATTTTTACAGACTCCAAATATGCCTTCATTCCCACGCTGCTATATGGCAAGAGAGTGCATTCCTTACTGCCAAAGGGACCCCCATCGCTAATGGCCCCCTTATTCACCAGCTCCTTCCCCCAGATACAGACTCCAAATCTTCCTCAAGTTCCTAACTCTTTTAACAGCCAGCCCCGCTGCCTCTGCTCCCTCGGAGTCTCTTGTCACTGCAAGGCTTGAACGATCTCTTGACCTCACTCACTCCAGCTGTACACGTGCTTCCTGCTGCTGGGCCTGCTTCTCTTTCCTCCACTGCCTGCTCAGCAGCCCACGTTCTCAGCCCTGGCACCGTATTCCCATTTGCTTCTCACACAGCGTCCAAAATGGCTCTGCCTTTGCAGACAGAGCCCTCACCCTCACTGGGAACTATCCCACTGCCCTCGCTAACGGACCTACCAAATGTCTCTCTACACACACTGCCAGTTACCACTGTGCAAAACTCCGTCACCCTCCACACCCCAAAGCTTGGCCAAGCCCCCTTACGTGTCACCTCTTTCAATGGACATACACGTAGGCACCATCCCTCCCTCCGCCTGTGGCTCAGCTCAAACCGTCTCCCATCCCTCTTCCCATACCTCACTCCAAGTAGATTATTCAGCTTCCCCTGAAGCTAACGGCCTCTTTACCCAGCCCCTCCGCATCACCTCCCCTCCTGCCTCTCAAACACAGAAGCCCCTTCCTCAGACAGGGGTTCTCCAAGGGGTCTCTCTCGCCTCACTCTGAGTTGCTGAAGCTGATCTGAGTCCCTCTGAATGAGGCACCTACGCACTCCAACACCTAGTCTCAATCCACTTGTCTGTCTGCATTAACAGCGCAGGCCTCTTCTTCCTCTGCGGATCCGCAACCTCCTTCTGTCTCCTACCCACTGGACAGGTCCTTGCACCCTAGTCCACCTCACCCCCAGCATTTACCTTGCCCCCCCAAACCGAGAACTCCCTGTCCCTGCTATGCTACACGCCCACCCAAGAGGAGCAGCACAGCTCATTCCCTTATTAGCAGCCCCTGGAGTCACGACGCGTGTCGGGTTAAAAGCAGGAAGCCTAGAAACTCATTATCATATTTCTAGTCGCTCTCCCGAGACTTCTAATCGTCACTAGAAGAAACAGCAGACCCTGTCACTCACCCTCAAAACCAACTAGACTCTTTAGCAACAGTCACCCCGCAAAACAGCAGAGGCTTAGACCCACCTCCTCACAGCTAAAAAAGGAAGTCTGTGCCTCTTTTTAAATAAGCAACGTTGTTTCTACCTCAGTGAATCTGGGTTAGTCCGAGATGCTGTCAAAAAGCTCAAATACTGAGCACAGAAACTTCAAGACTGTCATTCCAGCTGGCCCAGTGGCTCCGTAACTCCTGGGTGCCCCAGCGGCTGCCCTTCTAGGTCCCACAATCTCGGCTCACAGCAACCTCCACCTCCCGGGTCCTGGTTCAAGCAATTCTCCTACCTCAGCCTCCCAAGTAGCTGGGATTACAGGCACAACCCACCATGCCCATCTAATTTTTTTAATTTTTAGTATAGACCAGTTTTTTTTTTTTTTTTTTTTTTTTTTTTTTTTTTTTTAGTAGAGACGGGTTT
>CAUYLG010016171.1:0-21749 GCA_963573385.1 Cacajao melanocephalus
GGACCTTCCTGGTTCAGCTGTGCTTACTGTGAAACTCTCAGTCCTCAGCGCTTCCAATTGCTGTTCTCCTTGTGGGGACGGGACCAGCCGAGCCGGAGTCGTCCCGTATACTCCGCGCCGAGAAGCGCCGTGCTGGGGCGCTGGCAAAATAGCGGCGCCAGCCAAAAAAGTCGCGCTGGCGACCCGTGTGGCTCCTCCGCCGGGAATCTCCTAGTCTGTGGGCAAAAAAATACGTCTGAAAGTGCGGCGTCCACTCGCTCTCTGCGCTTTCACTGGGAGCTACAATCCTGAGCTGTTGTTAATCGGCCATCTTGGATCTCTCCTAGTATATATATGTTATTAAAGGCCACCAGATTGGGTGAGATTAACAAGGAATTGAGTGTAAATAGAAAACAAGAGGATTTCCACAGATATTTGGATATTAGCCACACTGAAGGAATTGCAGGCCCGCCCACGTTAAGCAGGAAAGGAGAGGACACCAATAGAAAAGAGATGAAAACCTTAGCATGGGCAGGTACAGGTGAGGAGATGTAGGCTCTTCTGCCTTTTCTGCCTCAAGGTTAGAGGAAGATAGGAAGCAGGATGGAGAAGGGTAAAGAAGAGAGAAGACACGACCTTGTTTTCTCTCTTTGCTCTTCTCTCAAGTTTTTAGAGTCATGTGTTTCTTTGTGCTAGGATGAAAAGAAAGAGGCTTTGGATCAAATCTGAGATTGCAGCTAATGAACACCACTGACTTTTAAAGGTCCAAGATGTGACTATTTTTACAACTGAAAGTAACTACAAAGTCATGGAGCCAGAATGATACCTTAAGAGATCCTGTTTCTAAGCCTGGAAAACAGTAAAGACTGAAGAATGGTATTGAGGGGCTGTGTTCAACAGAGTATAGGGGTACCCGTTATTGGAAAAAAACCCCAAAGCTTTTACTGTGTATTTCCCTGTGAGTTCAGATAGCTCACAAAACTGGGCATATCGGTATTTGATGCTGTGAGATATATGAGAGTGATAGCTTTTGGCTTTAAATTGCTCATATTAAAATAAGTAGGTTGGGCAATATGATGGTCTACGAAATCATTTCTAAATTTCAAATGCTGTCATTTGATTTGATGCACTTGAGATCAGTGGTGGCATGTTAGCTGGTGCTACGTCAAAATTTTGGTAAAGTTTGATTTTTTATTTTCTATGAAACTACATTTGGAAGAACAGGATGGGACCACGTAAGCTGTAATGAAACTAACGAGCTTTTTAAAATCAAGTTATTAAAATACTTTCAAGATTCTGCTTTTAAGGAAAGTATTACAATAATAAGGAGCAATGTAATTTCAATCTATATGCAGAACAAGCATATCAATGAAATTTCAGTTTACGCAGACGCCTGCTTTACTGGATTTAATGAGAATCTAAAAATAAGAACTAATGTCCTATGTGGCAATAAACACTCTGACAGATTTGTTTGACACAAAGAGTTCCCAACATTAAGGAACATATCGTTCCAACTCATGTTTCAGCCGCTTAAGCTTTCAAACAATCTTTTAGCAAACTTAATGACAGATGTGTTCCAGAAATGATTCCCTATAGTTCTTCCACATTAATGTAGAAATTAGCTAAGGTCACAGAATGCAAATCAGTGATTTTGCCATACAAAATTTATTCTAATTTCCTTTTTGGAAACACTTAGCAATTGACATGCACTGGTTTTGAGTAGATTTGGGGCTCATTTTTCAATTGCAAATATATCAATATTAAACCTTAAACAGAAACTAATGGTGATATTGTCTATGTAACTACATATGTTATAAAAGAGGAAACACCATCAGAAATTGACTCTGGGAATTCATTGCTATTTTGAGCAAACTTGTTTTCAAAATTTAAAACATTAATGCAACTCTAAAAAATAGGATTTTTAAGGAAGCTGGTTATATAATTCCAATGAAGAGAAAAGCTCTCAATAAAATTTTATCTGATATGTTCAGTACAGTCTATACCCTTGGTGGTTACTAACTGTGCATTTCATTGTGTGTATTAGTTCGTTTTCACACTGCTATAAAGAACTTCCCCAAGACTGGGTAATGTATAAAGGAAAGAGGTTTAATTGACTCACATTTCCATCTGGCTGGGGAGGCCTCAGGAAACTTACAATCATGGCGGGAGGTGAAGGGGAAGCAAGTCACATCTTACATGGCAGCAGGTGGGAGGGAAAGAGAGCAAAAAGCAGGAAGAGCCCATACTTATCAAACAACTGGATCTCATGAGGATTTACTCACTATCTCAAGAACCACATGAGGGAAACTGCCCACAGGATCCAAACACCTCTCACCAGGACCCTCCCTCGACAGACACCTGGGGATTACAATTTGAATTACAATTCAAGATGAGATTTGGGTGAGGGCACAGAGCCAAACCATATAGGGTTTTCAAAGGGATGAAAGTACTGAATATAAAAAAGTTGCATCTCATTCATTTATTCATTTAGAACTGAGGTAAACCTGTGAACCTTAAGTAGTAATAAAATTGTACTCTAAGATGCTAATTTTAGTAAAATTTGAAAATGCTTAAAAGTATACATATAATAGTTCTTATCCAGAATATTAGAATATTTGGTGGTTGGCTTCACTGTGTTGCATATTTTTTTAAACTTTTATTTCTGTATATATACTTTAAAAATTCTAGAAATGTCATTCTCTTTGGAAACAAAGAAAAATGGTACTCTCTCTCTCTCTATATATATACACACACACACACACATAAAGATGGCTCGATATAGTTGTAGGGGCATATGTATACACACACACACACACACACACACACACACACACACACATATATATGTCTTCTATATTGCAGATAGCAGGGACTTCATAGCTAAGAAACCTGCAGATTGAACTTGGGTCAATCACTTTTCATTGTATAACTTTAATTCAGACTTTAGCATCTCTGAAATTATTTCATCACCTATAAAGCAGACAATGATATAATTTTATGAAAAGGCATTAAAATATAGTCTATAAAATATGAAGTATTAATAATAAAAATAGCAAACAAAAGAGCATTGAGAGTTTTGTCCCAGTATCTCTCTCTACATTTACATACAGAGAGAAACATATATAAATATATATAAATATAAAACATGTCATCTATATCGATATCTAGCTATATCTATCTACTATGTACAAGTTCTTTACATGATTCCTCACAGTAAGTTGTGAGATCAGTAATAACCCTAGATGAGAAAACTGAGCTCAAAAATTTAAGAAATGTGTTCAAGCTCACACAGCTAGTTAATTGTAGATAAAGATCTATTAGTCTATTTGGCTTGAAACCCATGTTCTTTTCACTCTGCTATGTTCTACCCTTTTCTGCAGACCTACTATGGAGGCAATACAAATCTACAAAGAAAATTAATGAGAAGTGATTATTTCATTTCAAATGAATCCACTACAGAGTTTTTTTGTTTTTTTTTTAAGATCACTGTTTAAATACCATCTGCCTTTATATACATTTCATTGCAGCATATCAGCCTTTCAGGAATCTAAGTATTACATAACATGAGACATGTCTTTTAAAATGAATGCCAATCAATGTGTTCTGGGCTTCAAAAGATATTTGTTGCTATCTTCCATATGTTTAACTTCCTGACATCTTGACTAGTGTCATGAGTAGAATCCTTTAGTGAAAGTAAAAATGACATGGAAGGGATCACATGTTTGTGAGGCATCAGGACTGTCATAGATAGATTTAATTTGAATTCCTGCATCGTGTCAGAAGGCATTCTGGAAAGGGCAGGCAAATGCACAAAACAACTTCCCTACCATGAAGTACCATGGCATAGTATAGTAAAGAGGCAATACTCAGACAGCTCCATGGATAGAGAGATAGAAAGATATTCACATATATCTAGTGATACATACGGCATGTTTCCCAAGCCAACAGCATCAGAATAGCAGTACAAATATGGTATTCCTTTGGCTTCGCCTTGTTCACACCAGACTCCTTTAAAATCTTTACTGATTACTTCTGAGTTATTCTCAGCATATTTCACCAGAACATCCCTGCCCCCAAACACTATCATTTTACTTCTTTCCAGCCCCAGCTTTGCTGCCTAGGGTAGGGTCTGCTGCCAAATATCCCAGTGCCAAAGAGGCAGATGCTGCTGCCCAGGACTCTTGCCTTGGCTCCCTCCTGCCTCCTGCCCCCTGCTTTCCCCAGTATTGAAGCGATCTTAGTCGTGCCAAAACCACTGATGCGGGCAGCTTTCTACGGAAATCTCACGTTGTGTTCTTTCCACTGGTGTGTGGAAAATTCCCTCTCTTTTGTATCACAACCCTGGTATCTGTGTAACCCATGTCCTCAGGCCTCACCAGTCTGTTGGTAGAAATGGAGTCACGTTAGCATAATGCCCAAGATTTGCTGGCTCCTTTCCTCTCATTTACAAAGCAGGAGTGATTTACCAATTCCCACCCTTGCCCAAGACTCCCCACTTAAGTGGGAATCCTTAGAGAGCATCTCCGTGCATTCAGAAACACATCTGTTAGCTGTTTCTACCCACTGAGTCCTCCTTTGAGCTGTTTCTTCTTTCCTTCAGCATCTTCCCTTTTTCTTAGATTCCTGCAAAGAATGCGTAAAAATAGCCTTTAGCATCATGAGCCCCAGACATGCTATCCTTGTAATACATTTCCATGTTTTGCTTAAGCAGGCTTAAGATAGTGTCTGTTACTTCCAAGGAAAAGAAATCTCAACTGATATAAGTGTAGTAGGAAGGGGTGGTCTATTTGTCTCTGAATATAGCCACTTTTTAATGTTCTGAATCATTTCATTTCTTCCAAATACCCAAGATTGTCCCCAAACACTTCATTTCTAGTTCTATTCTACACAATGAAGCCCTTTCAGATTAGTTAATAGTGAGAGCTCTACTCACGTCTCTGATGTGATTTGTTGTCCACATTGATTAAGTGAACAGATTGGTAATTTTATTTTCCTCTGATATTTCAAAGTTTAACATTCTCAATCTCATGTTTTGTTTTATATTTTATAAATATGTAAATTTTAAAATGTCATTTAGATAAATTACTCTCTTTGCAGCTGTGCTGTTATGTTGCAGATAGCACAAGCTTCACAAGCAGACCTGCAGTTTGGTCCTGGGTTCATCGCTTTTTGCTGTATGACTTCAATTCAGACTCTTTGTGTCTCTAAGATTATATTATCACCTATAAAACAGATCAGTGATGTAGTGGTATGAAAAGGCATTGAAAAATATGAAGTCTATAAAATATAGTGTATTAATAGCAAAAATAGTAAACAAAAGGACATTGTGAGTTTTGTCTCACTTTTTCTATAGGAGATAGGTTTGCAACATTTTTAAATTTAAATTCTTTCCATAGTAATTTTGGAAGTACTCTAAGAAAGAATTTCAAATTGCATTTAAGCTAAAATTGATAGAGAAAAAAATGATGATGTAATTGAATGAATAAAAATTTATAGTAGAATAGAAGATATATTTATTCATTTATGAATGTGATAAAATGTGTATTTCCGTCAGAGTCTTCTTTGTTGTCTTTTTAGCATTTGATACAGATGATTTTTTTTTCTGGATATACTACCATTATAGGAAGCTGATTTCTAGACTCATATTATGGATAAATATCCAAATTTATCAATGTCAAACCTACATAAATAGTCCTTAACTCAGCCAAATTTCAGAATGGGGAAAGGGGTGACAGAGGTAATGTTTAATTCTTCCTTTGCCAAGGGCTGGGGAAGTTGTTAAAACATCCATTTCTTCAACAGGTGCTAGACAGCATCAACTGAATTAGACTAAGATTAAAATCAGACAGGCAATACTGGCTTCCTGACTACTAAACAGTGTTTAGATTTTGGACTTAAATATATTTTTATGATGTGCTGATGATTGCTCATACAAGAACATCCTCTTATTTGGAGTTCTAAGCACTGCTTTCTCCTTTCATTTCTATTCTAGTGACATTGTTTTTAGCATTATTTTACACATAGTTATTTGTGGCAGGCTTGGTAATCCTAATACAATATAACATCATGTATCCAGAGCGATTGTGTCTAAATTAGCCAATACATAAAAAAAAATCTTAAAATAGCCAATACATAAAAAAAATCTTAAAAAGTATGCTTTTATATATTAAATATAATTTAACATAGGCTTGTTTCCATGAAGTTAATTAATATAATTAGAATACACCACTAAATATATTGCATTGGAGTTGCTAGGTTTTATTTTTATTCAATAGAACCATAGGGAATTCTCTCTGAATTGTCAAAAATTCTGAATTACTGGCGTACAAATTGAGATAGCATCTTGTAGATTTTAAATTTAAATGTTCTCTCTAGGTTTTTCTCTTTCTCCACAGCATATTCCCTGCTTCCAGAAATAAACTGGATGAAACTTCCTTTCACCCTCCACAAGATAAATTGAGTTTCCTTGTGTGAAAGCAAAGCAACTAGAAACATAATTTTTCCTGTCTTGGGAAGATCTGTTGAGTTATAGCATCATTGTACACAAGGCTTTTACTGATAAGGAAGTGAGGTGTGGAGAGACAAGACCTCTTAAGGAGAGAGAGGCATGTTAAGGGGGAGAGGGGAGACCATACAAAACAAACTTATAGTTTGCCATCTTTCTGAGAAAAGCGAACATAGCATGTTGGAGTAAAACATGTTCTGGAATAAATGAAAAGATTTGTGTGAGGTTCTAGCTAAGCCACTGAAAGTGGACATTACATGTGCCTGGCAGTTTGTACAATCACATTTAATCTTCATACCAATTCTGCAGGGTGGTTATTGTTAGCTAAATTTTACTGGTGAAGAAATTGTGGCTCAGAGAACTGGTATGACAAATAGGAGACAGAGCATGGAATTTGATCTTGAGTCTTCTGATTCTAATGTGTTGATTCAGTCTTACGAGCACCACCCTCCACAGTCTCTTTTGTCATCAACAGACAGTGTTTGCTGGCTGGGTTCAAAGGCAGCCTGTGTCTCTGAGGCCTGGAGTCAAGGATTTGGAATCAGTCTCAGGACACCATGTCAGCCTTTATAGCCGTTAGACTTCATGACCTCCTCGACATGGGTTCAGTCCTTCTATTTTGTTTAGTTGTTCAATGTCACTGCTTCAAATTAGACTATAAGCTCCCTGAAGGCATGGACGAGGTTTGTTTTACTCATTGCTTTATATGAAGTGCAGCACAGCACAATGCAGAACCATAACGGCATTTGTTCAATGTAGAAATAATAACTTTTGAAATACATTTTTATTTTAAAAGTTTTAGATCTACAGAATTATTGTGAAAATAGGTCCATCTTCCCATACACCCCACACTCAATTTCCCCTATTAAAAATATCTTACATTCGTATGTCACATTTTTCCCAATTCATGAACCAAAAATGATACATTATTACTAACTAGACTGGATACTGTATTCAGTCCTTAGTTTTTTTTACCTTATGTTCTTTTTTTCTTTTGTTCCAGGATCCAATCTAGCATATCATACTACATTTAGTAGTCATGTCTTCTCTTAGCTATGACAGTTTCTCAGATTTCCCGTTTTGAGTACCCTCATAGTTTTGAGGAGCACTAGTTAGATATTGTTACCATTTAAATGTCCCTTCCAAAACTCATGTTGAAATTTAATTGCCATTGTAGCAGTATTAGGTGGTGGGACCTTTAAGAGGTGATTAGGCCATGAGGACTCCCTGTCATGGCTGGGACTGCTGCCATTATAAAAGGGTGAGATTGGCCCCTCTTGCCCTCTCTTGACCTTCACTGTTCCGCCAGGGGAAGATGTAGCCAGCAGGCCCTGGCCAGATGCCAGCCCCTCAGTCTTGGACTTCCTGGCCTCCAGAACTGTGAGCCAATAAATTTCTGTTCATTATAAATTACCCAGTCCCAGGTATTCTGTTGCGGCAGCAAAAACAAGTAAGTGAGGTATTTTGCTGAATATCCCGCAATTGAGATTTGTTTGGGTTTTTTCCCCGTGGTTAGTCTTGGTAATGTGTTTTGGAAAGGATGACCATGGAGGTAAAATGCCATTGTCATTATATCATATCCAGGGTACACAGTATCAATATGATTAATCACTGTTGATGTTAACCTTGATCTGGCTTGGTAGTATTTGTCAGGTTTCTCCACTGAGAAGTTATTTTTATCCTTCTCCTTATTGTATTCTTGAAAGAAAGTCTCTGTGTGCAGCCCACATTTAGTAGCTGTGTATTGTGCTCCCCCTCCTTTAGGGTGGAATATCTGTAAATTATTTGAAATTCTTCTGCATAGGACATTTGTTTCTTCTCTTTCATTTATTTATCAGTCATGTATATGAGTGTGTAGTCATAAATATTTATTTTATACTTTGATTTAGAATCTAATGCTACTTTATTAATTTTGTGGCACATATGATTCCAACTTTGGCCATTGGGAGATATTTCAGTTGCCTCTTGTATTGTTTTGACATATCCCCATCACTGTGGGGTTTTGTTTTGCTTTGAGCACTTTTTTACTTTCTATAATTGCAAGGTGTTCCAGGCTCATCTTTCATGTTTTCTGCTAAGGTTCTGGAACCAGCCATTTTGCCAGGGGGCCCTAGTTCCTTTTACTGGAGAATGGTATTAGAAACCAAGATCTGGAAACTAGCTGTGCTTGCTGCAACTGGGGTGTAATGGCTTCTAGGCCATCTCAGAAGACAAAGCAGGGAGAGATATGTCTGTATACTTAATGGCATATATGCACATATCTATAAACATTTCCATATGTAACCATCTGTATCTATATTAATCTAAACATGGGTTTATACTGATGTTTGCAACTCTAACCTATCACACATGGATCATTCTAGGCTCCTCCCATTGCTTATCTGTACCCTTTAACTCCAACAGTAACTCCTACCATACATCATCCATTTACTTAATTGCTCAATTCCAGTATTCACGTATATTGATTTCAGAATTATTTACCCACACTCTTGAGGGAAAAAACTTTGTAACTAGAGTACACAGAGTCTCTTTTGTCTTTAGACTTACAGACTATACTCATTTCCAAAGTTATTTAAGTCACACCTAATCCCCCACCCCATTTAGTGAGGTTGTTTCATGCGTTTAAAATATTAGAGACCTTGTTTTATCTGTATTCAATTATGAGATCCTCTGACTTCCTGAATGATTTTTTAAACATTTGCATAATTTACAGTGAAACTTTGAGCTATAATGGTCTATAAGCTTTGAGGAATACATGGTGTCATGTACACATCATTACAGTATCATACAAGATAATTTCATCCCCTCCAAAATCCCACATACTTCACCTGTTCAACCCTACTCACCCCATCTTCTGCTAGAACATACGGCACCCACTGAACTATTTACCATCTCCATCATTTTGCCTTTTCCAGAATGTCATATACTTGGGATTATCCATTGTGTAGCATTTTTAGACTTGCTGTTTTTACTTAGCAATATACACTAAGGAGTCATGCATGTTTTTGTGGCTTGATAACTCATTCCCTTTGTCACTGAATAGTATTCCATTGCATGGATGTAGCAAGGCTTGTTTATCCATTCATTTATTGAAGGACATCTTGATTACTTCTATTTTTTGGCAACTGTTAATATTAATTAACTTGCTATAAACCTTCATGTGCAAGTTTTTATGTGTACATATGTTTTCAAATCAGTTGGGCAAATACCTAGGAGCATAATTACTTTTAAGACTGCATTAGTTGCATAAGAAACTGCTGAACTGTCTTCAAAAGTGGCTATACCGTTTTTCATTCCCACCAGTAATGAATGAGAATTTCTGCTGCTCTGAATATTTGATAGCTGTTAGTATTAACAGTGTTTTAGATTTTAGCCATTCTAATAGGTGGTAGTGGTCTATGTCTCTGTTGTTAAATGGATGAATTTTTCACAGACAAAGGTATCATTTACTCATGCTCCCTTGGAAATGTATACAGATCATCTTTTGGACTAAACCCTTGTTTTACAAGTAAGTAAATTGAGGATCTGAGATGAACAGAACCTTTGCAAAGTCCCAGTAGAGTTTGGTAGAACGAGAAATCACACTGAGGCCATCGTTGTGACAGTTGTTCCTTTTTCTTACCATTGTTATTTTACAATAATGGAGCAAACTTTATTGGGTAGAGTTTGAAAAACTTACATTGGCAAGAGGTGTTTTTACAAACGTTATGAATCTTCAGAACCAAAGGCAGGTACTATGGGCATGAGCAGGTCTTTGGGGGTCCAGGCACTGTGAGACTCATGAGCTCAGGTGATACAGCGCCATGTTTATAAGGCTGGGGTGGAAGTCATTCTATGTCCAGCTCTGATAGCTTTGCACTAAAAGCAACCCTACTTCCTGACCTGAGGTTACAGGATTACATCTTTTACATGCTTACAATAATTAGAGCAAATCTATGGATCACTAGAAGAGAAAATACACCTTTTTATTTATTACATTTGCTGTTTGCCAAGCATAGAGCTAGGAGAACATCTGCTGCTCATCTCTGCTTTTTGGGTAGATACCAGAATCTTGACTGCAAAATTTAGTGAAGTTTCATCTCAGTCCAGAAATCTTTTTAAGTACCTGGAGGAATTCTCTAACTTTGATTTTAGTAAGAACAAGAGAATTAATGAATGGTTAGCAAATCTATATTATAAAACAAAAAGTGTATAAACTTTGTAGTTAGCATGAATAAGATCACAATAATATGTAACAAACCTAAAATCCTATATTCTTTTATCTATTTTGATTCCTCCATCCCAAGGAACTGGTAAAATCCTCTGCCAGATGTGACCAAGGGAAATATTTCTATTTTGGTTCTTTATACAGGGCTTGACTTGCCTACTCTGCTGTACCTCACACTATTTATGTCCCAAACTCACTGTGCAGATAAATTACTTTCTTCATGGGGTTTCATCTAGTTGTATAGAATGTTCTGTATTTCTTCTGCTAGTTCCTAAATTTCAGATGCAGTATTTTCAGTTCAAAGATGTTTATTATCTCTGGCCATCTTTTATATATATATTTTCAGCTGCAATCAAAGCTCTGAAAAATACTGCATTCAGCTTTCTGTATCTCTGCGCACCATGCATGCTGTTATCTATGCTGCAGTGATGGGTAGGGTATAAATTTTTGCCTTGTAGAGGGAAGAGAGTGGTTGCCCAACTAGGTATGACCTAAAAATGTTCCCCAAAGGTACAGAATTGGTGAATTCTCTAGACTGATAGAGTAGACATTTGTGGTTTCCTGATGTGGTAGTTGAAATGGGTGCTCCCATTATCATCTTTTTTCCTGCCCAGAATTGGCCAAAGGTGGCTCTGGGTCCCAGCCTCCTCTTAAGGGCAACACTGTCAATTTTAGTAGATGTTCTGCTAAAGAGTGCACTGGGCAACACTTTCTAACATCAGAGTATGCCAGACCTGCTGGATCATGTTGGCATCTGTTATTTCTGTGTACTTGTCTGTGTACATGAGATAGATCTCAGAAGTTTAGCTACAAGATTTTTTGATTTTGTCCTATTCCCTTTCAACAAATGGGCAACTGGGGTAGTAGTAGTCCCAAGAGTGTCTTCTCCAAAGATTTATCTCCGCTTCAGGGTTCTCAGGTCTCTTCTGTTCAGCTCCCCTTTATACTTTATTCCCCTAAAGATCCTTCAGAGTCAGGCAAATATTCCACTGTTACTGTCACTCACCAGCTTTTGCATGAGAACTGTCAGTAAGGTCGGCAGAGTGTGCCATGAACAATACTCCTGGAGGATGAGGAAGCCCTTACCTATAAGGCATGGTTAAAGAGGTTCTAAAAACCTGTTTGACTTCCTAACTCAGGTATTCCCCTTCCTGGTTCTGCCAAAGTGGTTGGAATTTCCCACAGTTCTTTTTCCCTTGGATTTAGGCACTAAGGTCTTATGTAAAGTATAGGTGCTGTTTAAGTACAGGAAACATAAAAATTTTAACTCAGATTAATTCACTGGTTGAGCTACAGTAATTTAGCAGAGGAAAAGGATTTTCCTGAGAGTAAAACATGAGACATATGGGATTTGATATGAGAAGAGGAGTTGTTCTTATCTTTGGTGGTTATAGGCTCCTCAGAGAGTATTTCAAATGCTATAACCTGCTTTTAAGAAAAATGTATTATAGTAAAGCTGACCTTTTGCAGTTGGGCATGTTCGAAAGTCAAAACTAGAGGAAAATTTTGTAAAGCCAAATTTTTGCAGAGACAAAAATTTTGCTTAAAAGCCCTTAAATCATTAGTGGGGCTTGGTAATGCACGCCTGTAATCCCAGCTACTTGGCAGGCTGAGGCATGAGAATTGCTAGAGCCCAGGAGGTAGACGTTGCAGTGAGGTGAGATTGCCCACTGCACTGCAGCCTGGGTGACAGAGTGAGACCTTGTTTCATAAAAAAAAAAAAAAAAAAGAAAAGCCCTTAAATTACCTATGAATTATAGTGTAAATGATTTTGTGATATCTGCTATTCAGTAATTATTAAGCATATTGAAACTTGATTACCATTGATCTAGACCAAAGGTAGAATTAAAAAAAAAAGTGTATATATTGGTGTCTGGCCCTTTACAGCATTCTGCCTTTGCAGTAAGTATTAGTTGTCTAGAGGAGAATGGGGAATACTGTCCATTCTCAAGTTTGCCTGCCGGTTATAATCCAGTCTGGTTTTTACCATAGCCTCAATACATGTTAATAGATTTGTTTGTGGTTGAGGATAAAGAAAATTAGGGGTAAGACTAGGTTCTAAAATCGGAATATGAGTTATATTTGTGCAAAACGAGGCTCTACTGTAAACACAAAACTAACTGTTGGTCTGGAGCATTTGTTGTTTCAGGTGGATGGGAGGTTGGGAATTAGAGGAGCTAGGGAGGGATGGGAGCTGAGGGTGATGAAAAAACTGTAGAGAATAGAGAGGGAGATGGAGAGGGTTATGATAAAGCCACTCTGCTGGCCTTCAATTTTTTCCTTGGACTAGCCCTGTTCGGAGACCTTTCCTCTTTTTAGAATTCCCTTTGCTCCCATTTCTGTTCTCTCCTTCCCACCATCCTGTCTGTCTCCTATGTGCCCTAATGCTCCTCCTGGCCTCTTAGCATTCAGCAAGTGGGGCCTAAAGGAAGTTCCCAGTTGGGTAAAAGGAAAGCATAAAGCAGCCTTATCATCACTTCCGTGATTCCTCTAGGGTTTATTGTTATTAATTTTCTTATGCAGTGTTTCTGTGAGACAGCTGTATTTTCAGCTGGAGAAAATTTTGAGACCTTAAGGACAGGAAAAAAAAGAAAAAAAAAAGAGAGAGATGCTCTTAAGAAAGAGAGTGGACAATTTTAAAAGTCAGGATTTCTTTATGTAGTATCAACTGTAGCCAGTTCCCATTTTTTGTACAAAATCTTCGCTGGGTGAATTAGAAGGTACATGGCCATTCTCTTTGGTCTAATGATTTCCCATTTCTTTTTTGGTACAAGGTTATGAACAACAAAATTCCTCAGTATCTAGTGAGACCATTTATTCACTTGTTATGTCAGCCTATAAATTTGCTAGGGAGTTAATTAGTGATTTAGGTGCTCTGACCATTGCAAAAACCATAAATCTCTCTATAGATACATAAAGCTGCATCTCTACCTCTTATCCTACTTCCTCATTTGGTAGATAATAAAAGGGGTGCATATAATGTACTTTGCTGTTTGTTTATTGCAAAGATTTAAAAAGATAATGCATGTGAAAATGCCATTTATTACTTAGTACACCAAACTGTTCAATGCATGTTATTTTCACTTTTCTTCTTCAGGTGAACACTCCCACACTCCAGATGTTCCTTTTCTTATTAGAACCTGGTGCCTATTCCTTCAGAATCCTGAGAGGTGGCAAAAAACAATAGGACATGTGAATTGATGCTAAAGCTATTGGAGAGCTTGTAATGTCAGACAAGAAAGGTGGGCATGGAGTGGAACACAGCTAGCTTTCATATCCATTACAGCCGATTTATATATCTTTAAGTTGTACTTCAATTGATTTAATTAAGAGGTAAAATTCTTCTGGTTTTATGGGGACAATCCCCCCCAGCTTAAGATAGAAGAAAACCTGTGAGATCCTTAGCAATGTTTTTTAATTTTAGTTAATTAACTAATTTATTTATTTATTTGTATTTTTCTTAGATGGAGTCTCGCTTTGTTGCCCAGGCTAGAGTGCAGCGGCAGATCTTGGCTCACTGCAACTTCTGCCGCTTGGGTTCAAGTGATTCTCCTGCCTCAGGCTCCCAAGTAGCTGGGATTGCAAGTATGTGCCACCACTCCTGGCTAATTTTTTTTTTTTTTTTGTATTTTTTCAGTAGAGATGGGGTTTCATTATATGTTGATCAGGCTGGTCTTGAACTCCTGATCTCAGGTAATCCGCCCACCTCAGCCTCCCAAACTGCTAGGATTACAGGCGTGAGCCCCTGTGCCTGGCTGTTTTTTAATTTTTAATTTTATTTTTCTTCTACAGACCCAAGAACTTATCAGTGTTATGTTATCTGTAAACAAAATGATTTTTGTAGTCAAAGTACCTGGTTTTTTTTTCAATTTCTTTTTAAAGTATAGTGAAGCTAACAGGCAAACCCCATGAGGATGGGAATTTTCTTTTTCTTTTCATTATAGCCTCCTGGTCATTTAGAGTAGTGACTGACATATGATATAAACCCCAAATTGTGGTTGAATAAATGAAGGAATGACCAATCTTGTTCAAATAGTCTAATGAAGACAATCTACGCTCTGCCTCTCTAGTATATCTGAGAATGTCTTGTAGGTATTCTCAGGAGTGCTGAGAAAAGATGTTTTTGAGAGTTCTGTGTGTCTTGCATTATGTTTGGACTCTTGGGATTTTGTGGTTAACAAGTTAGTCATGCTCCGTGCCATGAAATGAGCATGTCGTTTAGTTGGGAAAGAGAAAGATTTAAAAAGTGAATTTAAGATGGATGGTTTTTATGGAGTGGGGGGAAGGTACAGAGAGCAGAGCAATGAGAGTACTCTAGGACACCCAGCATGTGAACAAAGGCAGCATTCTGAAAGCAAGTCTCAGAGAACATGAGAACATCTTAAAAACTAAAACTTAAAAAAATAAATTTCAAATGAAAATTTTTGTGATTAATTCGCTGCTCTGTCGCTTTCCTGGGATACAAAGTGGGGAGGACAATTGTCTCAGTAGTTCTGATGTGTGTAGGACCGTGAGATGCAGTTAAGGAATCAGGCCTGAATAGGTCAGCAAGCCACTTGTTCTAACATTCTTCTTGGAGGAAACATCTGTCTCTTTCAGGATGCCAACGCATCACACGGGTCTTTCAACATAAGCATGTTTTTCAGCCATCTGCAGTGGTTGCCTCGCTCCCGCACAAGCTTAGTCACTGCACACAAATGTATACCTTTGTCCAAACTACAGTACCAGGCTTTACAACGACAGACTCTGTGGTATCTCCGTGGAACCACATTTCGCAACAGTGCTGCATAGCTATTTTACTTGCAATGCATTCATCACTTTTTAGCTCGTTTGAATTCATGGGAAAACACAGAACACTGTTTTCGTAGGTGGTGTTGTTTTATGGTTGTTACTGTTTTCTTTAAAGTCGTAGGATAGAAGAAAGCTTGAAATGTCATTTGGTTTCACCTCCTACTAGGCAATTAGGTAGACCCACTCTTAAATAAAACCTCTAATTCAATATCCTCTCATTTTCAACCCATCTATGGTGATAAAATTCTACAGGTTCCCTATGTTAAATTGTTCTCAGGTTTATAAACCTTGTTTTTTGGAAATTTCTTTTACTTTTAGCTAAAGTATCTTCCATTGCCTCTGGAAATAAGTGTTAAGTTTCAGTTGTAGAACTACATCAGCTTATGATGTAGTTAAGAGCAAAGGCCTTGGAATCAGGCAAATGTAAGTTCAAATTTGACCTCTGCTTCTGATGAATTGTGTGATTTGAAGCAATTACACGACACTTTGTATGACAGTTTCTTTTTCTTCATCTGTAAACTGAAGAAACTAACACTCATATCAAGAGGATAATGTCTGTGACCATGACATTGACCCCGTTTTTCCCATGTAATGAGTATTTGATATAGAGTGATGATCATTATTACAGTGTTTAAATTATCTAATAATAATATTGGGAGCAGGAACCATACATTTTTTGGATTTGTACCGTTCACAGCCCTTAGTGTCATGGATATGGTAGGTACTCAGGATGTATGCATAAATGATTAACACAAAAGTGAGATAGGAAGAGTAAAGAACAACTTGCTTTTCCATTAACTAGCTTCATGCCAGGGTAAATCATTTACACTTCCTGAATCTTACTTTCCTCGTCTGTAAACCAGTAGTTTTATAAATGACCCTTTGCACTTGGATATTTATGAGGAGTATTTAATTTGTTCTTTTAGGACTCCAGAGAAGGAAGTTATTTGGACAAAATTTCTGGGCTTAAGAATTATTTCTTAATGATAATCTGATTTTTCAAAGCTTTCAGGTGTTCTCAGCAACCTAACACAGGAACAGAAAATCATACACCGTATCTTCTCATTCTTAAGTAGGAGTTGAACAATGATAACATGGACACAGGGAGGGGAACATCACACACTGGGGCCTGTCATGAGGTTTAGGGCAAGGGGAAGGAGAGCATTGAACAAATACCTAATGCATACAGGGCTTAAAACCTACATGATAGGTTGACAGGTGCGGCAAACCACCATGGCACATGTATACCTGTGAAACAAACCTGCACATTCTGCACACGTATCCCAGAACTTAAAAAAATAATCTTCGAGAAGAGATATCAGAAACATTGTCATATTTTCTTGATTCGAATCAAGATTAAAAAAAGTAAATGCTGAGTTTCTCCTCCCTTTGGTATTATCTTTTAGACCAATTAGGACCAGAATTGAATCCTGAAGACCGCAGTGAAAGGAGAGGTGGAAAATGAAGTGAAGGAGCCAAATTCTAGAACAATTCCATTTCATTTGTTATTTTAGTGATTAATGTCTTCAGCGTTCTCCCTGGAGTGTTTCCAAAGCTTTTTACTAGATGTTCACCTTGACTCTGCTCGATATTCTCAACCTTAGCTAAATAAAATTGTAGTTTTCGGCAGCTAAAGAAATGGAACTTATGAAACCTGGGCATAATTCTACTTAAAGAGACAATGATAAACCCATACTTAAATTCACTTAACTGTATTGATTTTTCTTCTCAGAATTTAAGTGGGTTGAGGCAAAGACATATAACAGGGAGGAAGGGGAAAATCTTCTGGATGTCTTATACACTCTTTAGAGTTTCTTTCTATACCTAACTCTTCTCTGGAGTTCTAAAGTTTCCAAAATGAATATAATTACATCGCAAAATTCTAAGAAGATGAATTTTTTTGGTCAGGTTCACCAATGGCCACTTTGGATTCCCAAAAAACACAGTAAATTTTAGTTAGGTAAATAAACCATTAGGTGAAAAAGGAGTATTTCAGTATTAGAATAATCTAGTCATCTGACCCACAAACAAGTGATATGGAATCAACATACCAATGTTGACTATGGTACATATTAGTCAGTATATATAAATTGAAAGGGATAAACAAGTCTATATCCCTAGATGTGTAGGTGGACTTACAGAACCCTAGTTATACAGTGGTATTACACAATGGAATAATGTCACATTTATTTATTTTCGATGGGCAGGTGGTATTCCTTAGGCATTTGGATAGACTAAATTGTAATGTGGGAAAATTATTTGTCCAACTTCATTACTTGATAGCACCAATGAGAATAAAATTCAGGTTGGTTGGTGCAGGTTAACAACTGCTCTATTAATACTGGAATCATATCTTTATATTCAGTAGTTTTACCCTGAGCCAATGACATCAGCAAAAAGTTTACTCTAAAGGAAATTTCCATGTTGAATTAAATAATTGTAAGAATGTTATTTCTTCTTAACTTCCTAAATTTTATGCCAATGATTTCATTGGATATGGCGGAAAGAGTCTTTCCTTTGAGAGCTTTCTTTCCACAAACATTAAAAACATACAGTCCAGGATATCCTTTTAGTACAAACCATGGGAAGGTGATATAAATAAAAATAGGATGAAATAAAATGAAAATGGTGGGTAGAATCTGACACATTTGTTTGCGAAAATAACATAGATAGTTGTGAATGACACAGTATTATTCAGATTTTACTAACATTTAATATCATTATCATATAAATAATCCTATTAATGTTTAAACTTGAGAATTAGCTCTTACTGTCCCCCCTTTTCCTTGAAGACAAGGAAATGTAGCAGAGAGGTTAAACAACTGTCTGCAACAGAAAGCTAGTGTGAGTGAGAACCCAAATTCAACTCCAGTTCCATTGGACTGCAGTCCAGTGGTTTTTCCCATTTTGCTGATAGTTCTCAAATTTTTTCCTCACTCAATGCACCTGATAGTTTGAGTCTGTCAGTAGCACTGTGTCTCTGGAGGGGTGGGAAGGTGGGAGGTTTCCCTTAAGGGCCCATCAGAATCTATGTGTGAGTGGGTGTCTGTAGTTTGGGAAAGACGCCAGAGATAATTCCATTTTCCCACCACCCACCTGGATTGACATTCTTTGCATTATCCCACACTCTGTACCATTTTGGTTTGATTTTATTCTGTTGACTTTAGCACAGAACTTCTCCCAGCTTTCCTGTTTAATATCTCTGTGTTATGTGTTTTTGCACACATTTATCAAGCAATTAGTTTTGTGGAATATTTCGCGGCACATTTCCTTTGTTCAGAAATATATATCAGAATATAGGGGGCAAGAAACTCTTACCACAGAGTTATATTCAGCTTTAATTAGGATAAAACATCATTCCAGGGGTTGCTATGTGAAACTGGAAATCTGTAACATCTCTGTATTTCTCCTCTTGTGAGAGCCTTCGACCTTGCTTGCCTATAATGGCTTAATATAACAGGCATCATTCTGCTTGAGCTCATTCTGATACCCGTGGCTCAACTGCTCCCTAATATGCTTTAGGAGAAGGATTTAATCGCTTTCACTACCTCCTACCCACGGTCTTTTTGTTTTCTGGTCACAGTTATCTCTGGTCTCCCGTGAGGGTCTCTACCCAGCCATTTTCAGCATCCACCACAACTCCACCCCCTTGCCTATGATACTCTGGTGTGTGTCCCAGCCAAGTGACATCCACACTTAATATTCTGTTGTGCTTTTTACTGGTTGCCTTAGTTTTCCTTCATGGTCCCCTCTAAGTCATAACTCATTTTTTCTCATTAGCAAAATGAGCCAGTGAATTTTGTGATATTGAATTGGGCATGAGGAATACACAATATTAGACTATTAGGACCATGAAGCTTACTGAACTTGAGTGCCCTTAGCCCCCTGGAAATAATAAGTATGCTGAATGATATACCTCGATGTCCAGTATTTATGTGGCATATTGCTGCCAAAAGGGACCTTTCTGCTTTCTCTCTGTGTTGGTGGTTTCATTATCAATATTCCTTCAAAATCATTGGCCAATTTGGATTTTACAGAGAGCACAGGCTTTTCAGGTTTTAGCTGAGGAAAAGGAGCTGTTGCTTTTCACAGAAAAACTGCTGTCTGCTGGAAGCCAAACCATGAGAGGATTGTTCACAGGTGGCCTTGATTGTTCTAAAACTTTCTTGGAGCAGCTGGGAGCCAATGACTCTGCTTCTAACCCCAGAGGTCATGTGAAAGAAGAGAGCTGCATATTTTACATACTCACCTTGATTGTTCTATTTCTTACTGTCTGCTTTGTCTGCGCTCTAACATTCGTAGAGGATGGAGTAAGTGAACCCACAAATGATGTCATTTCAGAGACAGATGTAATTTTCAACTTTTTTCGAGATAGCTGAAATCTCACCCTGAGAGAGTCATTCTCTGGGGGGCTTTCTTTCAATAGTCTCATATAAAAGTGTAAATACCATCGGGAGGTATTGTATTTTAAGCCTTCGACTTTTTTTGCACTTAAAACACCTTAAGGCAATGTCAGGCCACACCTGAGGGATATTCATTGACAACTGGCTGAAAGCAGAGTAATAGGGAAAGCAATGAATCTCAGAAACAGTTTGCTAGGGAATGGTGTTAAAAGAAACCAAGGACAAGCTTCAATAAGTTCACACTTTTTGGTCCTTAATATATGTGTAATAATCATTCCATTGCAAGAGGTTTTGGTATATCATGTCTGTAGGATGTGTATTATGGGTTGCATTCAAGATTTAACAATAGTGAACATTAGTCTCTAACAGTGGACAGGCTAATGTACAAGATTAAAATGTGGAATACTTTATTTTCTAGCAATCAGTAAAAATATGATTACAAAATTGAATATGTATTTATCTCTTAAATCGATGACTGATATTTTTGCTTTTCTGAGCTAGTTAACTCTTTTGGATGAGTGTGGCCCATCTCTCTCTCTTGGTGAGATCAGAAGGGCTTCTCTGGACAAAATGGGAACAACCTTTAGCCAGAGTCAAGAGTATGTGGACCCAGAATATGACTGACAGTTCCACTGGGTCTAGGAGCGCAAGTGTCAAACCAGAGGGAGATGTTCCACTGGTTAATCAAAGCGGAAGAGACCAGGACTGGAAACTGGGGGAAGAGTTTAGAAAAAGCAAGAGAGGTGAGAACAGGGAGAGCAGGTTATCGTAAGTGGACAAATGCTGGACATCAAAGACTGAGGCCTAAAGACGAATGTTTACATATTCCTAACATCCATTGCTTAGTCAGACTAGGTCTGTTTATGGGGTCTGGGATGGGATGGAGCTATCCTTGTCTCTTCCATTTTCTTTCAACATGTGTTTATATATTGAGCCCATCCTGTGGGCTAGCTCCCTGCTAGGCCTTGTGAATCTAAATGCTACTACCAATTACCCTTACTATTAGGCACTGTGATAAGTGTTTTACACATGTTACTCACTTAATCCTCACAAAAATCCCATTAGGTGAATGTCATCTTGATTTTGCTGTTGAAGAAACAAGTTCCATAATACCAGGAGGCATGATTAAGGTTACATGAGATATAAATGGTGGAGTGGGAACTGAACTCTGTTCTCTCTTTCTATAAAATGTATGATCTTAAAATTTTATGTATGTTTTATATCTGGCTATATTCATTAATTTGGTGCTAAACATTAATGAAAACAAGAAATTCAAGAATTTCCATAATATGTCTGAGTAATTGAAATTAAGCTCAGGGTTATTAATGGTAAAGAACCTCTAGAAACAAATAAGACAATTCTTCATGTGTATCAGCTCTTCCCACTTTTGCCTATATTCACTCCATCAGGCCAGGCACTGCATAAGACATGGGAGGATACAGTGGGAAACAATTGGATATGATTCCTGCCCTGAAGGAGCTCACAGCGCATTAAGGAGAGAAGCAATAACCAAACTAACAAATAAACAAACATGATAATTTTGGATTGTGATAATTTGTATGAAGGAAATAAAGAGGGTGATACGGTAGAAAGGAGACATCAAGAAGAGTCTCTTGGGTGAGGTCTTATTTGAGCTATGAGAAGGAACCAGCCATTTGGAGAGCAAATGTCCACTGTTCAGTGAGGCTAAAAGAATGCACGATATGTGATTAGCAACCAAATCCAGAGCTCTCTTATAGAGATAAGTTCCTCTGAGGAATTACGAAAAATGCAGTGAAAGAAGTCATGGAGTAGAAATGATCAGATCAAGAGGAAGGCCTATTAGATCCAAGGTCGTGTTCTTGGTGCTGTATGATATGAATAA
>CAUYLG010016172.1:0-21840 GCA_963573385.1 Cacajao melanocephalus
CCAAGTCCGGGTCCAGTCTCTCTCTCTGACCAATACAGGTGCCCATGCTTTGTTACCTTCTCCAGCCCACCTGTCCATAGCCCTGCTGGACTACCAATGGCAACTTGCCAAGTCCAGGTCCAGTCTCTCTATAACCAATGCAGTTGCCCATTCTTTGTTTCCCCACTGACCAATCTATTGCCCTCACCCCCTATAAAACCCCACACCCAGAATGGCCGGGTGCGACTTCTCTGGCCTCTCTCTCTCCCTCCCCCAGGGCCACAGAACCTTGCCTGGGAGCTAAATAAACTGGAATTTAATTTGTCTTGTGCTGACCTCAGTTTCCTCATTTTAAACTCGGCAATATCCTTACAAGAATAACCTTACAAATTGTAGTTCCCATGATCCCTTCGTGTGGTGAGAGGGACCCCATGGGAGGTAAGTGAATCATGGTGGTGGTTCCCCCATGCTGCTGCTCTTGTGATAGTGAGTGAGTTCTCACGAGATCTGATGGTTTTATAAAGGGGCCACTTTTGGTTGGCACTTCTCCTTGCTGCCACCATGTTAAGGAAATGTTTGCTTCTCCTTCTGCCATGATTGTAAGTTTCCTCAGGCCTTACCAGCCATGCTGAACTGTGAGTTAATTAAACCTCTTTCCTGTATAAATTACCCATATACTAACAGGTATATCTTTATTAGCAGGATGAGAACTGACTAATACACGTGTTATTCCTCTGCCTTCAAAACAAGTATTTAATTTTCTTCTAAAAGAAGTACTATATTTATTAGCTCTTACTACTCAGCACATTAATGAAACAGCAACCTATTAGAACAGAAAAGCCTTGGCCTTTGGATTCAGCTCAACTTGGGAGTTGAATCCTACTTTAAGCTCTGTCATTTATGGCTTAGTAAGTGCCTCAGTTTCCTTATCAATAAAATGAGGATCAAAACAGTAGCTATCTCATTAGACACCACTGAGATGCTTAAATGAGAATCTATGCAAAATGTTTAGAACAGCTCCTAGCACAAATAACAGTTCAATAATTGTTAGATATAATTACTATTACTACTATTTAACAAAGATGTTTTAATTAAATAAAATGATAAAATTATACCTAGTTGACAGTATGTTTTAAAGATCAGAGATAAGGCCAGGCATGGTGGCTCATGCCTGAATCCCAGCACTTTGGAAGGCTGAGGTGGGATGACTGCTTGAGTCCAAGAGTTTGAGACCAGCCTGGGCAACATATTAAGACTCCATCTCTACAAAAAATTTAAAAATTAGCCAGGCACGGTGGTGCACTCCTGTGGTCCCAGCTGCTTGGGAGGCTAAGGCCAAAGAATCGCCTGAGCCCAGGAGGATGAGGCTGCAGTGAGCTGTGATCGTGCCACTGTACTCTAGCCTGGGCAATAAACAGAGACCCTGTCTATCAAAAAAAAAAAATTAGAGATAACACTGTATTTCAGTGATTCTAAGACGCTCGTTTTCTCACATTTTAACATCCCCGAGGATGGAATGCCACTTGTAATTCATGATTTATTACAACTATAATTGGGAGCATTTTTAAAATTCAAAAATAAATTTTTAAACAAAGTAATTCTTAATGTATTTTCAAAAACTTTAAGCCAAAGGAAACTCAGGATTCAAATGAAGAGGTTGGCTCATTTTATTCAATATTTAGATTTATAGAATATATGCAGATATTTCCAATGACTAGTATCAGTATTTAAAATATAAATTTTCCAGAAAGGACTTCCTGGCCCCTAGGCCTCTCTTGCCCATCTCTCTACCCATTTCTCCCTCCCTTCCCCTTCCTCTACCCTCTCCCCCTGCTCCCCCAGCCCTCCCCTCCCCTCCACCCAGGACCTTATTGCAGGAGTCCCCCCACCACTCCTCCCTTCCCACACCCTCTCCCCTTTCCCTCCTCTCTCCCCTGCTCCCTCCCCTTTTTCTCCCCCTCTTCTTTCCTCCACCCTCTTCCCTCTTCCTTCCTTCTTCCCTTCCCCTTCTCTCTTCTTTCCTCCCCCTTCTCTCTTCTTTCCTCCCCTTCTCCTTAAAAAAAAAAAAAAGAAAAGAAAAAAAATTTCCAAAAAGGCAGTTAAAGGTTATCTCATAATTTTCTACCTTCAGAAACACTTTTGTTAAAAGGAGGGGCTTGGCGTGGTGGCTCACACCTGTAATCGCAGCACTTTGGGAGACCCAGGCTGGCAGATCACTTGAGGTCCGGAGTTCAAGACCAGCCTGGCCAATATGGTGAAACCCCATCTCTACTAAAAATACAGAAATTAGCCAGGCATGGTGGCTCAGGCCTGTAATCCCAGCTACTTGGGGGGCTGAGGCAGGAGAATCTCTGAACCTGGGAGGCAGAGTTGCAGTGAGCCAAGATCACACCACTGCACTCCAGCCTGGGTTGCAGAGTAAGACTCCGTCTCAAAAAAATAAATAAATAAGAGGCAGGAAAAGCTTCAATTGAGATTGTTCTAATACTTTAATTTTAAATCTCTCAACTTGCTCAGGCTGGACAGGTATGTAAACATGAAGTTTTTGAGGATGGAAAGGTCTTGGGAGATAGTAGACTATGTTGCTGGGCCTGGTGACTCACGCCTGTAATCTCAGCACTTTGGGAGGCCAAGGCAGGCAGATCACTTGAGGTCTGGAGTTTGAGAACAGTCTGGCCAAAATGGTAGAACCCCATCTCTACTAAAAATACAAAAATTAGCTGGGCATGGTGGCACATGCCTATAATCCCAGCTACTGGGGAGCTGAGGCAGGAGAATTGCTTGAAACCAGGAGGTGGAGGCTTAAGTGGGCCAAGATCACACCATTGCACTCCAGCCTGGGCAAAGAAGGGAGACTCCATTACAAAAAAAAAAAAAAAAAAGCGACAGACTATATCTGCTACAGAACAGATATTCAGGTTATGTTTGATGAATAAACGGATTGAAAGAATGGAAGAATCGTTAGGGAGTTCAATATTTTTAAATAAAACTCTTATAAAGTAGAGCAATGCTTTTATTCTTTTACAATAATATTTATCTTTTTCTTTTTTTTGAGATAAGAGTCTTACTCTGTCACGCAGGGCAGATTGCAGTGGTGCAATCTCGGCTCACTGCAGCCTCCCCCTCCCAGGTTCACACTATTCTACTGCCTCAGTCTCCCAAATAGCTGACTCTACACGTGTGCACCACCATGCCTGGCTAATTTTTGTATTTTTAGTACAGACAGGGTTTCAACATGTTGACCAGGCTGGTCTCAAACTCCTGGACTCAAGAGATCCACCCTCCTCAGCCCCCACAAAGTGCTGAGATTACAGGCATGAGCCACCACATTCAGCCTAATTATCATTTATATTTGGTATTTTTATTGTCATAAGGACACAACTAAAATAATTGTTCTTGTTTGAATATAATAAATCTATAATAAAAACGTATATGATAAAATGTATACATAAAATCTATAAATACAGATAAAAAGATTCCCTTTACTTTCTTTTATTTTGTTTTTTATCTTCTTACTTTTTGGTGTGCGAACAAAAATCTGCTTTACCTTTAATTTTAATTTTTATTTTTTAATAGAGACAGGGTCTTGCTATGTTGCCCAGTGTAGTTTCAAACTCCTGGGCTTAAGCAATTCTCCTGCCTCGGCCTCCCAAAATGCTGGGATTACAATCATGAGCCACTATGCCCAGCCAAGATTCCCTTTACTTCTGAAAAGGATAAAGTTGTTTATTTGGATAGCAATCCATGAAAGAAAATGAGAAGAGAAGAGAAGAGAAGAGAAGAGAAGAGAAGAGAAGAGAAGAGAAGAGAAGAGAAGAGAGGACAGAGAGAGAGAGAGAGAGAGAAATTATTTTTATCTGTGTGAGATTCATATCCTGCTCTTCCCAAGGATTATTTCAGTAGTAATAAACTTTCACTAGAACTTTTATATATACTCATTGCAGAAATTATAGAAAAGAAAAAGGGAAAAGTCTGACTTACTATACAAATGCCCAGAAATAACAAATTTTACGTTTCATACGTATTTTCAGCTAACACAAGACCACAGTCTGCTTTTATGTGTAATCAAACTGATTTTTTTCTCACTTGAGATACCAAAGTATATCCTCATACGCCAACACACTTCTATATCTATTGCCACTTTTTTTTTTTTAATTTTTGAGACAGAGTTTCACTCTGTCTCTTGAGTTGCCCAGTCCTGGCTCACCACAATCTCTGCCTCTCAGGTTCAAGCGATTCTCCTGCCTCAGCCTCCCGAGTAGCTGGGATTACAGGTTCCTGCCACCATGCCTAACTAATTTTTATATTTTTAGTGGAGATGGAGTTTCACCATGTTGGCCAAGCTGATCTCGAACTTCTGACCTCTGGATATCTGCCCACCTCAGCCTCCCAAAGTGCTGGGATTACAGGCGTGAGACACCACGCACGGCCACTACTGCCTCTTTCAATGGTCATATATTATCGTGCACTATTTATTTACAAAATCCATTCTATGGATTCTTCTAAATACATTGCTTAAGCAATGCTGAGAAAAATAAATTACATGTATAACTACTCCCTAAAGGCATTTTTTTTTCTTTTTGAAAAATAAGGTCTTGCTATGTTGTCACTAACATAGCTCACTGCAGCCTAGAACTCCTGGGCTCAAGTGATGCTCCTGCCTCAACCTTCTAAGTAGCTGGGACTATTAGATATGGGGGAGTCTCGCTATAACGCCCAGGCTGTCCTCGAACTCCTGGCCTCAAGCGATCCTCCCACCTCAGCCTCCCAAAGTGCTGTGATTACAAGTGCGAGCCACCGCACCTGAAGGATAATAAATTTTATAGAAATAATTTTGAGCCCAGAACTCGCTATATTACAGGAACTACTTATCTCATTATGCACCTTTCCATAAAGTATATGACACTGTCTTAAATGTGTACTTTAAAAATAAAACGCTGTACGTGCTTTTGTTCATTAATTCACTTTAAAATTGTCAATGAAGTGCTCTCTAAGGGGAATTAGGGGGATCGGAAACAAGCTAGAGTTCTGTTGTTTGTTGTGCTGCTCAGAAAGGCGGCCTGAGCGCTGGAGCCCTGCAAGCTGTCCCCGTCCCAGGGTGTGCGGAGCCCGCGGGAATCTGACCCAAGCCCCGGGTGCCGAGTGGGGCAGGTGTCCCACAGACTGCGCCCCTCTTCCTGCCCACCTGCTCCCGTGGAACCCAGGCTGGGCCTGCGGCTCCTATTACCTGTTCATCTTGTCTCTATCGTTCAAGCCATTCTTCCTGAGCAAAAGAATCTGCTGCACTTTCGCCACATTACCCGCGCTGGCAGCTTTGTGTATCTTGCCGAGGTCTCGGTCGCGGACGTGGTACCTGGGCTGCGAGTAGGCGCCGTCCCCGGGCTCGCCCCCGCCGCCCGAGTTGCTTCGCCGCCGCCGCGCGAAGGAGCCCAGGGGCGACTCACCCTTCTTACTAAAAATCCTCTTCATGGTCCAAGCGACCGGGCTTCAGAGACAACTCATATCTCTCTCGGCTCTTAACGCCCTCCCGAGCCCAACAGAGCAAGTCAGTCCCTGCTGGCCGCAGATTCCACACGGAAACTCCGCGGTTTCCAATCTCTCGGTCCGGGTTACCAAGCTAGCGGTGCCGCTAGACGCAAGTGCGCGTGCGCGCCTCGGATGGCGGGGTACCTGCGCATGCGCAGGAAGACCCGGTGGCCCAGGGTACGCCGTACGCATGTGCAAGGCCCAGTCCTCGCAAATCTCGGCGACTGTTTGGGACTAGTGTTCCTGTCAAAAAAATGTCGGTGGGAGTTTGGCTGAGTGTTCAGGATGTTTGCAAAAAGAAGCCTCGCACCTATGGGGAAGCAGCCTTTATGCATAAATGGGACTGGAGTAGCGTGGAGTTTTAAGATGCTGAAGGCCTCGTCTCCGAGAAAACTCCCCTAAGAAACTCTCTCAATCTCCATATCTCTGTTTATTCCCTTTCCACGTCCCTTTGGGTCCCAGCTGGTCTCCATCAGAACTTAACAGATGGAACAACAGAAGGGACAGGATTTCGGAGATCGTGGCAGTATGTGTCAAGTGCAAACTTACCGGGAGAAACCAATGCACATTCTCCAGAAGAAGTGAAAAAGCATTTCTGCATACCTCCTTCTCCCACCCCCTCTGCCTTTGGCCCAACCTAACGTTTTATTTTTTGCTTTTAATTTTCCAAGATTACATTGTTTTTTTTTTTCCGACAGTCTCGCTCTGTCACCCAGACTGTAGTGCACTGTCACCCAGACTGGTGCAATCACGGCTTACTGCAGCCTCCACCTCCCAGACTCAACGATCCTACCACCTCAGCCTCCCGAGTAGGCAACTACAGACATGCGCCACCACGCCCAGCTATTTTTACATTTTCTGTAGAGACAGGGTCTCCCCATATGGCCCAGGCTGGTCTCCACCTCCAAAGCTCAAACGATTCTCCCATCTCAGCCTCCCAAAGTGTTGCGATTACAGTAGTGAGCCACCGTGCCCAGCCTAGATTGAATAATTTGACAACAAATTGGAATTAGCAATGCAGATGCCAAGTGTCTGGAGTCTCAGCAGAAATTGCTGCTGGAATGCACCTCCATAGCTCTGGACAGATCTAGGGTCCCTGCGGAGGAGGTGGCTGGCCCTAGGGCAGGTGTCTTTATTGGCAAGAGAGAAATGAGCAAAAACAAAACACTTCTCAGGCCTCTCCAGCTTAGCTAGATCAAATGGTTTTGATGTGAGAGAGTGTTTTCCATTATGATCACCAAGAATTTTCCTCCTACACTAGCCCTGCTAGAAAGTTATGTTGTCTCCTCAACATTCCCCAAAGTGATCTATGAAACTAGTCAAGTCCCAGCACTTTGGGAGGCTGAGGCAGATAGATCATCTGAGGTCAGGAGTTCGAGACCAGCCTGGCCAACATGGTGAAACCCCATCTCTACTAAAAATACAAAAATTAGCTGGGTGTGGTGGCACGTATCTGTAGTCCCAGCTACTTGGGAGGCTGAGGCAGGGGAATCACTTGAACCTGGGAGGCAGAGGTTGCAGTGAGCCGAGGTCGCGCCACTGCATTCCAGCCTGGCACCTGGTGATGGAGTGAGACTCCGTCTCAAAAAAAAGAAAAATTTAGCCAGGCTTAGTGGCACACACCTGTAGTTCCAGCCTCTTGGGAGGCTAAGGCAGGAGGCTCACTTGAGCATGGGAGTTTGAGACCAGCCTGGGCAATATAGCAAGATCCCATCTCAAAGAGAAAGAATTATTAACTATAACAGTAGTATAAAAGTGAAAAAAAAATCTAAAGACTCCCTTAGGGTGAGATTATAGCCAAAGTAGGAACAACTTAAAATGGGTGGCTCCACAAGGCTGAGGATTCAGGTGTTTTTGGAAAAGGTGTGGTTGCCGTGGCCAGAGCTGGTCCACAGTCACCCAGCAAGCAGGAAGCACCTTTCTGGAGTACCAGGGGCCCAATCTGATAGATGGGTGCATAGATGGTGTGAGGAGGTGGGAAGCCCACTTCCCCACAGAGCAGTGCAAGGCCTAGGGGGAGGAAGTTGTCACAAGCCTGCTCACAAAGACCATGGTGTCCATGTTAAAAAGGTTACTGACTGGGGCCAGAGCTGAGGGTAGTCAAGGAACTGCATGCTCTAGGAATGCAGAGCCTGGGCAGAGCACTACTGGCATTGGTATAGAAGGAACACGAAGAAGCAACCCAGCAGCACACCAGAACCTGGGCCAGGGCCACCCTGCCATCTCTGGGCAGACAGAAACAACCTACTGGGATGCAGATGAAATGAAGTTGGTAATCAGATACAAGGAGAAGTCAAACATGCAAATGGAGTCAAACTTCTCTGCCACCTAGCAGGCTGCAATCCCACCTCGTTCATCAATGTTTGAACCCCCCTCCCAAATTAACCCATTCTTGAGTACTCTCCTTCACCTCTAAGGTACGCTTTAGATGTCTCTTTCCATCTTTATAATTACTCTCGTATCATAGCTTAGTAATTCTTTATATTAAACCACACTAAATTGCTGTGTGGTTTCTGTGTTGTCACTGGACCCAGATTGATAGAGTTTGATTACAGAGGCTGGGAGCTGCGCCGTTGAGATCTGTCTTCAGGAGACCGTATTGTGGAGAGCACAACTGAACTGGAGCCTCCAGCTGGTGCTTTCACCAGGGCCTTGATTCTGCCAGGCCGCTTCCAGCAAATGACTGAGCACAGAGAGGGTACAAAGCCAAGCCATTTCTGTGAGGCACAGGACTCTGCTACAGGCAATCCCCTGACAGAGACTCACTGTCAGAACCCTGGGAGGCTGCTCTATGATTCTCCCACTGGGGCCTACCCTAAGACCACTCTGCAACTTTCCCCCACCACTGATACCACTCACACCCTAATGTCTACTGGATCCTTTGGCCAAAGTGGCAGGGCTTTGAGAACACATCTGGACCTACTACAGAGTTCTTCCGTGCTCTGGGCTCACTCAAATCCTGCAGGCTTTAGTGTCACCACACATATGACCTAAGGGGTACTCCTAAGTATAGGACAGAGGGTATAAGGAAAAACTCTCCCCAAACTGTGTTTCTCCTCTACTCTCACATCACAACAATCCTCAATACAGAAGATTTATGAGACCAAATGTGGTAGGAGGGAGGGGGGTTTCCCCCACACACCAAGGAGCAGACACCAGCTGGGTATCCTCAGATTCAGTTCCAACGCTGTCTACCTGGAGATAGTATCAAATCCCATAGATTGAGGGCTCCATCCCCAAGACTGCTCCCAACACACACCAGTCACAAATCTGGGCCTCTGGAACTTCTGACCAACCAGCTTCAAGTTGGGATTCCCACAACCCCCTGTTTGGGTTTGATTATTTTCCTGGAGCAGCTCACAGAACTCAGGAAAAACCCTTACTTATGTTTACTGATTTATTATAAAGGATATCACAAAAGACGCAGATGAAGAGATGCATAGGGAGAGGTATGGGGGAAGGGATGCGGAGTTATCATGCTCTCCCTGGTGTGCCACCCTCCAGGAACCTCCGTGTGTTCGTCTATTGGGAAGCTTCCTGAACCTGGTCCTCTTGGGTTTTTACACAAGCTTTATGACATCAGCATTCCTTACCCAGGGTATAGAGTGGGACCCTGAATTAGAAAGGTGGGGGAACATTAGAGAGAAAGGAGGGCAGGAGAAGGTCAGAGACCTGACCCTGAGGCTTAACATCCTCAATCTTCTAACAAAAGATTGTAACAAGGGTTATGGGAGTTATGAGCCAGAAAATGTAAATGAAAACCAATATACATCAAAACATTACCTAGGGTTTCTCAACTTTGGCACTATTGACATATTGGGTAGGATAATTCTTTGTTGTGGGGGTAGAGGGGGTTTTCCTGTGTATGATAGAATGTTTAGCAGTGTTTCTGGCCTCTACGCACTAGATATCAGTGACATACTCAGTTGTGACAATAAAAAAAAGTCTCCAAATATTGCCAGATGTTCCCTGGGGACCCGAATTGCTCCCCTGCCCCTGCACATTGAGAATCACTGGTGTAAAATATGCTGCCTCTAGAGCCCAGGGAGGCCTACCGGTTGCTATGTTTTCTTCTTTGTAAAAACATATTCAGGATGCAGCAATTTGTCCTTCACTTTTGAGGGATTATCCTGACAGGCCCCTGACCACTGGATTCCTAGAAACTTCACTCAAGTAGCAGCTCATGTGTCTTACCAAGGCCTCCAGCACTGTGGCCACTTGTTGATCATCTCGTTTAATCAGCATGATGCTATCAACATAATAAATCAGTGTGATGTTATAGGGATGTTCAGGTGGTCCAGATATTTTTGCAATATCATATGACAGAGGGTGAAATGGTTAATAAAATCATGAGGCATCAAAGCCTGTAAGACAGCAAACTAATACATAAAAAACTTAATAATCATGAGGCAAAACTATACATGAAAGAAGAGTTTGTCCGTACTACGTGAATATAAATTCCTTCTCATCTTCTTTTATCATTGGAATAGAAAAGAATGCATTTGTAGCTGGGTGTGGTGGCTCATGTCGGTAACTAGCACTTTGGGAGGCCAAGGTAAGCAGATCGCTTGAACCCAGGAGTCTGAAACCAGCCTGGGTAACACGGTGAGACCCCATCTTTACAAAAAATACAAATATTAGCCTGCCGTGGTGGCATGCACCTGTGGTCCTAGCTACTTGGGAGGCTGAGGTGAGAGGATTGCTTGACCCTGGGAGGTAGAGGCTGCAGTGAGCTATGATCACACAACTGCACTCCAGCCTTGGTGACAAAGTGAGACTTCATCTCAAAGAATAAAAATAAAAACAAAAAACAATGCATTTGCTAAATCAATGGTCATAGACCAGGTACATATATATACCACGTACTGATCTGTTCTGGCAGCAATACCACATCCAGAACAGCAGCTATGATTGAGGTTACCATTGATTGAGTTTACAATAGTCTGCAGACATACTTCAACAGTTGCTGAAGGAACCAGCCTAGTGAATCAAATAGAAATATGATAGAGATCACCATCCCTGCATCTTGAGTGGTAGCACCATCCCCACTATCTCTCCTGTAATGCTATTTTTGTTTGTTTGTTTTGAGATGGAGTCTTGTTCTGTCGCCCAGGCTGGAGTGCAGTGGCGCAATCTTGGCTCACTGCAACCTCTACCTCCTGGGTTTAAGCAATTCTCTGCCTCAGCCTCCTGAGTAGCGGGGATTACAGGCACCCACCACTAGGCCCAGCTAAATTTTTTTGTATTTTTAGTAGAGACAGGGTTTCACCATCTTGGTCAGGCTGGTCTTGAACTCCTTACCTCATGATCCACCCACCTCAGCCTCCCAAAGTGCTGGGATTACAGGCGTGAGCCACCACGCCCAGCTGTAATGCAATTTTTTAAAAATTTATTTTCTTAATTTTCTTAACTTTGGTGTTTGAGGTTTGAGACAGTTTTAGCAGTTTCCACTTGGACTTTTCTTTTTTGAGACCATTTCCTGCTCTATTGCCCAGACATGCAATGGCATGATCATAGCTTGCTGCAGCCCTGAACTCCTAGGCTCAAGGATCCTCCCACCTCAGCCTCTTAAGTAGCTAGGTCGCATGCCACTATGACTAGCGAATTTTTAAATTTTTTCTTTTTTTGTAGAGATAGGGTCTTACTGTTTCTTAGGCTGGTCTGAACCTACTGGCCTCAAGCAGTGCTCCCACCTCAGCCTCCCAAAGTATTGGTATTACAGGCGTGAGCCACCACACCTAGCCTCCACTTGAACTTTTATACTATGGTACCGCTTATCTCACAGACCAAGTACCTCACAATGGGGGTACTTCTACTGCCATGTATATTCATTCCAGTCATACACTCAGAGACTCAGGAAAGGACCACTGCTGAGTGTTCAGACCCTATGAAACAGACTTTAAATTTATTACCTGGTCCCCATAAACTACCACTCCAACAGGGTATGATAATGTTTTGGATACCCCGGAATTAATGTCATCGTCTAATAGTCTTTGAAATATCTAGGGGTTTTCCTTTCCCCAGTGTAGAGTCATCCAAGTAAATGACTTTAGGTCCATTTAGAGAAAGACTGGGGAAATTATCATAGTATATAGTGGCCATGGTATTGCAGGGTCCTTCCTTGTGGGACACATCTACTTCAGTCACTTAGATCTTGATCTGAAAACTGGCAAGGGATTATGAGTTTTTATTGGGTCAATTACTCTCATTTTCTTGCTCCTCTATTTTTACTTTTTTCTGGTTATAGGTATTAAGCAGCGCCTTTAATGAGCAAATATCTATGTTTCTTCTAGGGACACCATGTTCTTTTCACAATCTTCACAACTGCCTTGGCTTCCCCTCCAACCTTACTGCATTCTGCTGGCCTTGGTGTGTTCCTTGGGCCCTCCCAGAAACATAATCCTTCGTTGGATCTTCTGGCCTCACATAACATATTCATGCCAACATAGACACTTCCCTAAGCCTCTTTATTCCTTAATAATTACCTGTCAGGCTGGGCGCGGTGGCTCACGCCTGTAATCTGAACACTTCGGGAGGCCAAGGTAGGCTGATCACCTGAGGTTGGGAGTTTGAGACCAGCCTGACCAACAGGGAGAAAGCCCATCTCTAGTAAAAATACAAAATTAGCTGGATGTGGTGGCATGCACCTGTAATCCCAGCTACTCAGGAAGGCTGAGGCAGGAGAATCGCTTGAACCTGGGAGGCAGAGTTTGTGATAAGCCAAAATCACGCCACCGCACTCCAGCCTGGACAACAAGAGCAAAACTCCATCTCTAAATAAATAAATAAATAAATAAATAAATAAATAAATAAAATGCCTGTCAAAGGACGTCATAATAAAAAACATTTGGTCTTTGTCCCAGTTCCTGGCATAGAGCTCCTAAAACCCTTGAAATTTCCTGATACAGGGAATTTGTGTCTTTGTTATTCATGAGTGTCTTTGACGATTACTGATTTTTTTGCTAATGAGCTGATTCATTGAGGGAAAGAGGGCCTAGATAGATTCAGATTCAGGAGGCAGGATAGTCATAGGAGACAGCAACCATGTGATCAAAAGGTTGGAGCTGTCAATCCTGTCCCCTTCAGTTCCCCATACTTTGCCAGGAGGGCAGAGGGACTGGACATCAATTTCAGTCCAGTGGTTTAGTTAATCATGTTTACAATAATAAAACGCTCCGTGAAAACTGAAGCATGAGGCTCAGGGAGCTTCCTGGCTGGTGAAAACATCTATATGCTGAGAGAGTGGTGGCCTGGAGAGGGCATGGAAGCTTTACCTTCATCACCCCCAGATCTTGCTGGCCTATGTATCTCTTCATTTGGTTTTTCATTTGTATCTTTATAATAAACCAGTGAGTGAGCATAAGTATAGCCCTTTCCTGAGTTTTGAGTCATTTTAGTACATTATTGAACATGAAGAGGAGTCACAGAAACCCCCAAATTTCTAGTCAAGTTGGGCAGTAGTACAGGTAGCCTGAGAAGCCAGGATTGTAGCTGGTGTGTTGTGCGATTAAGAAATTTGACCTGTGGGCCAGGGCAGTGTGGCGGGCTGGCTCACATCTGTAATCCTAGCACTTTGGGAGGCTGAGGCAGGCGGATCACCTGAGATCAGGCGTTCCAGACCAGCCTGCCCAACATGGTGAAACCTTGTCTCTACCACAAATACAAAAATTAGCCGGGTGTGGTGGCGCATGCCTGTAATCCCAGCTACCCAGGAGGCTAAGGCAGGAGAATCACTGGAACCCAGGAGGCAGAGGCTGCAGTGAGCCGAGATCACACCACTGACTCCAGCCTGGGCAACAGAGCAAGACTCTGTCTCAAAACAAAAAAAAACAAAAGAAAAGAAAAGAAAAGAGACATTTGACCTGTGGAGTCTACACTAACTCTGGGTAGTTAGTGTCAGTATCAAAGTAAATGTAGGACACTTGGTTGGTGCTGGAACTCTGCAATGCAGGGATCTCCCCATCACAGCTTTGGCAATTGCTTTCTTATAAGATTGAACCTAGAAGTGTTTTCTCTATCCCCTGGGCCACTTGCTAGAGTATTAAATCCTGTGTCCCCCCAAAAAAGCTTCCATGTAAATGAATTCTTGCTTATCCAGTCTGATATTCCATCCTAGTTGATCGAGCACCCTCTAAATCCAATTCCAGTGGTACTCGCCCGGGCTCATGCCTTTACATGCCAACGAATTCTTGCAGCTCCTTTGGTGTAGCGTCTTTTTTTTCTTTTTGAAAAAGCATCTCAGGCTTAAGAACAACTGGTTTTTAACGTGCCTCAGGACAACAGCGGCAAAATTTGAGGTTTTACTGCAAAATTATTTCTGCAGAGCAGAAAAGAGGAAGCAGCATGAAAGACAAGCGCATTTAAGTAAAATGTGTCCACTTACAGTGTTCTTCAGTAAGAAAAGGGGACTACAGAGAGGCCCTCACCATCCATTGCCTCAGAGTCCACATGATTCATACTTTTTGCATTGTAATCATTCCTATTTAAATATAGGTCCTAGCCAGTAGACATCCATTTACTCAAATACAAAAACATTTCTCCATTTGATTTGATCATTTGGTAGGTTCAGAGGACAGTATATAAAAAGAAACATGAGATATGGGAAACAGGAAAATAAGATGATTTTTTTCCTTTTTTTTTGAGACAAAATCTTGCTCTCTAACCCTGGCTGGTGTGCAGTGGCATGATCTCTGCTCACTACAACCTCTGCCTTCCGGGTTCAAGTGATTCTGCTACCTCAGCTCCCCCAACTAGCTGGGATTACAGGCACCTGCTGCCATGTCCAGCTAATTTTGTATTTTTTGTAGAAACACAGTTTCACACGATTTCACCATGTTGCCCAGGTTGCCTCAAACTCCTGGGCTAAGGTGATCCTCCTGCTTCAGCCTCTCAAAGTGCTGAGATTAGAAGCCTGAGCCACCACACCTGGCCTTTTTTATGTCTTCATACCATGAAATACTCCATTTCATTTTTATTTTATTATTATTTTTTGAGGTGGAGTCTTGCTCTCTCACCCAGGCTGGAGTGCAGTAGCACAATCTTGGTTGACTGCAACCTCCACCTCCCAAGTTCAACTGATTCTCCTGTCTCAGTCTCCCAAGTGGGGCTACAGGCACCTGCCACCATGCCTGGCTATTTTCTGTACCTTCAGTAGAGACGGGGTTTCAAACCTGACCCCAAGTGATCCGCCTGCCTTGGCCTCCCAAAGTGCTGGGATTACAGGCGTGAGCCACCGTGCCTGACCTTCATTTTTATTTTTATAAATAGACATAGGGTCTTACTATGTTGCCCAGACTGGTCTCAAACTCCTGGGCTCAAGTGATCCTCCTGCCTCAGCCCCCCAAGTGCTGAGATTACAGGCATAAGCCACCACATCTAGCATTTTTCACTTTATAACATGAAATACTCCATTTCACTTTTATAAATAGAGACAGGGTCTCATTACATTGCCCAGACTGGCCTTGAACTCCAGGACTCAGGTGATCCTCCTGCCTCAGCCTCCTGAACTGCTGGGATTACAGGCGTCAGCCACCGTGCCCAGCCCATTATTTTAATTTTCTTATTTATTTATTTGAGACAGAGTCTCACTCTGTCACCCCACTGGAGTGCAATGGCACGATCTCAGCTCACTGCAACCTCCATCTCCTGGGTTCAAGCAGTTCTCTGCCTCAGCCTCCCGAGTAGCTGGGGTTACAGGTGCCCACCACCATGCCCAGCTAATTTTTGTATTTTTAGTAGAGATGGGGTTTCACCATGTTGACCAGGCTGGTCTTGAACTCCTGACTTTGTGATTCACCTGCCTCAGTCTCCCAAAGTGCTGAGATTACAGGCGTGAGCCACTGCACGCAGCCTCCTTATTTGACTGACTGCTAATGGTACAACAATTCAACTTAAAGACTCCATTAGGTGTCCAGTAAACAAAACCCAGAAATACTACTTTCTTCCTAAGGGAAAGCATGAACATGGTCACCCAATTTAATTACATGGTCCCTACTATATAATCAATAGTCAATGGAACCTGTGGGCTTTTTTGTTGTTGAGACAGAGTCTCACTCAGTCACCCAGGCTGGAGTGCAGTGGCACAGTCTTGGCTCACTGCAGCCTCCGCCTGCCAGGTTCAAATAATTCTCATGCCTCAGCCTCCTGAGTAGCTGAGACTACAGGCACACACCACCACACCCAGCTAATTTTTGTATTTTCAGTAGGGACGGGCTTTCACCAGGTTGGTCAAGCTGGTCTTGAACTCCTGACCTCATGTGATCTGCCTGCCTCGGCCTCCCAAAGTGCTGGGATTACAGGTGTTAGCCACCGTGTCCAGGCAACCTGTGGGTTTTAATTGCAGAAACTTCGTACGTAAAGAATTTGACATGGATGTCAAATTAATGATTAATCACTGGAAGTCTTTAAATATCATGAGTCCCATGTAACTGCTACTCCATCTGCCCCACTCTCTGTAAGTCCACCAACATATTTTTCTAGTCTTATAATCAAGTCTTAAGTCTTCCAGCATTAAGATACAGGTATATGAAAGACTGATGTAACTCTAGTCCTGTGAGGCTGAATTTTAAGGGACTTTCAATAATGAACTTATATATCATTTAGAATCTGAATGGCAATAACTGGCTGATCAAAGATAGAGTACATCTTGTGTGAAATCAATCTAAAACACCTTAAATAATTTCACATGCTAGAGATCTTAAATTTCTTTATATCCATTTGATAGACCCTTCTAAGTGACATATATTATGTTATATTGGTTCATAATCCTATCCAGTATTTTTTTCCTTCTTAAAGAAATCAGTTTCCAAGAAGACATTCCATTGGCCTTTTTACTGTGATACTCATTAGGATACTTTTCGAGATGAAAAAGGTCATATAATACTCCTATTCCCTATAGCATTATATTAACCTTCCTTGGAAAGTCTGTTTCATCTGTTCCAGTGCGCTGCCTTATGGTGAGGGAAATATCTACTAAAATACCTACTAAAATGTATTAGGTGTCCACCTTTACAGCATTCCATTTAGTCTTAGAGATGCAAAGGTGTTCAAATAAGCTTCCCAGAATTCATCAGATGTGAAAAGGAAGACATCAAAACAACAGAGAACAGCTTGCTACAAAAGTATAAATCGAATGCTACAGAGAAACAGAGGAAGTAGCTGGAAATACATCCTGAACAGAAAAGGGCTGGCAGGAAAGATTAAGAAGCATCAGCATGCAGATGAGAGAAATATGGAGAGAAACTAAAAGAACCAAGGATATAACCTCACAGTTAACTAATATGAGAAGGACAGCAAAGAGGAACCTCACAAGGTCATTCCTGAATTTTAGCATAATCATTTAAGAATGCTTTCAACAGGATAAAAGGGGAAATAACAGCTCTCATCAACAAAAGTCTAGAAAGGCTTTACCTGTGTCCCTATTCACGTATTTTTTGAGACAGGGTCTCACTCTGTCGCCCAGGCTGGAGTGATGTGGTGTGCCACTCCTTACTGCAGACTCCACATCCTGAGCTCAATCTGTCCTCCCACCTGAGCCTCCTGAGTAGCTGAGACTACAGGCACACGATACTACGCCCAGCTAATATTTTATTTTGTAGAGACAGGGTCTCACTATGTTGCCAAGGTTGATCTTAAACTTGTAGGCTCAAGTGATCCTCCTAACCTGCCTTGGCCTCCGAAAATGCTGGGATTACAGGCATGAGCCACTGCACCCAGCTCCTATTATTAATTTAGCAATAGTGTAGATAATTATTCTAAATCCCTGGATTCGTTCCTCCAGTACTAACAGTGTTAATTTTGATAATGATTATGGACAAATAGTATGACTAAATAGCCTACCAATAGTGCGGAAAAACTAAGCCATATTACACCACCAAAAATCATACTGAAAAAGAAATACCAAGACAACAGATGCTTTGTTAAACATAGTAAGTTTGGCTGAGGACAGAGGCTCATATCTATAATCATAGCACTTTGAGAGGCTGCGGCGGGAGGATCACTTGAGGCTAGGAGTTCGAGACCAGCTTGGCCAACATGGTGAAACCCTGTCTCTACTAAAAAACAAAACAACAACAAAAAAACAAAACCCAGCTGGTGTGGTGGCACATGCCTGTAATTGAAGCTACTCAGGAGGCTGGCAATCACTTGAACCTGGGAGGCGGAGGCTGCAGTGAGCTAAGATCACACCACTGCACTCCAGCCTGGGCAACACAGTGAGACTCTGTCTCAAAAAAAAAAAAAAAATGTAGGCCAGGTGCAGTAGCTCACGCTTGTAATCCCAGCACTTTGGGAGGCCAAGGCGGGTGGATCACCTGAGGTCAGGAGTTCCGAGACCAGCCTGGCTAACATGGTGAAACCTTGTTTCTACTAAAAATACAAAAGTGGTGGCATGCGCCTGTAATCCCAGCTACTTGGGAGGCAGAAGAATCACTTGACCCTGGGAGGCAAAGGTTGCAGTGAGCTGAGATCACGTCATTGCACTCCAGCTTGGGCAACAAGAACAAAATTCCGTCTCAAAAAAAAAAAAAAGTGAATAAACTTAAAGATGATATATATTCACACATATACCAAATACATGATTACTGTAACAGAGATTACAGAAATATTTTTGATTTTGGAAAATAATTGAATGGAATTATATCAACAAAAACGTTCAAACAAAAATCTGTTAATATATGTAACTATTGGGTGGGTATGGTGGCTCACGCCTGTAATCCCAACATTTTGGGAGGCCAAGTCGGGCAGATCACGAGGTCTAGAGATCGAGACCATCCTGGCCAACATGGTGAAACCTGTCTCTACTAAAAATACAAAAATTAGCTGGGATGGTGGCACGCACCTGTAGTCCCAGCTACTCGGAAAGCTGAGGCAGAAGAATCACTTGGACCCAGGAGGTGGAGGGTACAGTGAGCCAAGATCGCGCCACTGTATTCCAGCCTGCCGACAGAGTGAGACTCCATCTCGAAAAAAAAAAATATATATATACACACACACACACACACACACAGACACACAGACACACACACAAACTATTTTTAACTCATGGGATGTAATCAGAAGGTAGTATTTTCTCTATCACTTATAAATATTCACATGTTCTTCTGCTCCAGGCTTAAAACATGATTCTCAAATAATAAAAAAATTTAAGTCAGATAAGACAGATGAGACTTTATCAATATTGTATATGTGTATGTATGTACATACAGAGAGGGAGACAGAACAGGTTAAAAAACAGGCAAAATGAAAACAATTGGTGTATCTGGATAAAGGGTATATGAGAGTTCCATGTATTATGCTGGCAACATTTCTGTCAGTTTGAAATTACATTAAGATTTAAGATTATCCCCAAAAGTTCAAGAATATAATGAAAACGAGCTTCCTGTAACAATATCCATCTTCTTCAATGAAGACCATATACAGCTTAAGTTATTAGGAAATTGTAGATAATTTTAATAAAGTCAACATCAAGAATATAATCTGGTTGTAAAACCAATACAATGTGCTCTAAAATAATTTTTCTATTGAGTTAAATATTCATCTGTAAATCCTGTAACAAAATGTTCATATTCACAAAATCTGAATGAAAAGTAAACACAACTTGGCATTTCCAACCCAGGGTAACAGAAAGTTCATTTTGGAAGGGACTAAGATTTTTGTTTAATTTTGCTTTTGAAACCAAGCGTAATTATAGCTAAAATGAGGGACATTATTCAGAATGAGGTTATTTATTTAACAAAATACTGCTTCTCTGAAATACAATTACCTAGGGAGAGTGACAGTAATGCTGAAAAAAAAGAGAACACGAAAATGCACACTGCATTTCTGAAAGGTTATAATCATTTGAGACAGTCTCACTCTCACTCAGGCTGGAGTGCAGTGGCTCTTGTGATCTTGGCTGACTGCAACCTCCACCTCCCAGGTTCAAGCAATTCTCGTGCCTCAGCCTCTCAAGTAGCTGGGATCCCAGGTGTGCAACACCACATCTGGCTTTTTTTTTGTATTTAATTTTAATTTAATTTTTTTTTTTTTGGAGACAGAGTCTCACTCTGTTGCCTAGGCTGGAGTGCAGTGGCACGAGCTCTGCTCTCTGCAACCTCCACTTCCCAGGCTCAAGCAATTCTCCTGCCTCAGCCCCCATAGTAGCTGGAATAATAGGCACCTGCCACCACGCCCAGCTAATTTTTGTATTTTTAGTAAAGATGAGGTTACACCATGTTGGCCAGGCTGGTCTCAAACTTTCAACCTCAGGTGATTTGCCTGCCTTGGCCTCCCAAAGTGTTGGGATTACAGGCGTGAGCCACCATGCTGAGCCCAATTTTTTTGTATTTTAGTAGAGACAGGGTTTCATCATGTTGGCAGGGCTGGTCTTGAACTCCTGGCCTCAAGTGATCCACCCGCCCCAGCCTCCCAAAGTGCTGGGATTACAGGTGTGAGCCACTGCACCATGCCAAAAGGTTACATGCCCGGCTCTTTGTTTCCGAGACTGCTTTTGATCTCAACTGTATGTTTACAATTCTCTACATTTAGATTTAAAAAACATTTTATTTATGGTCAATCTGGATCATAATTACTGCATCTTAATTAAGTTTCCACTGATGAATAAAGAAGGCTAAAGGCACAATTTTATACCATCTAGTAGAGTAACCAACCGTAAAATCATTAGTTACTTTCAATTTAATAACTAATTGACATTCCTCAAACGAGCTGTTTTCAATCTTGATAGTTCTTTATTTTTTTTAAATATATTTGCCATGGGATGCTGATTTGCAATAGGTGTCATAATGAGAATAACCAAAACTGAATAAATGTGACAAATGATTGACAAAGCATTTCACACCCTTCAATTACACCACGTCAAGAATGAGGGGAAAGTGTTGCAAAAGTAGACTACTGTAATGCTACTGATATTCTTGCAATAAAACCAGCAAGCACCCATATCAAGAGAGTTATCATCTCACTTCCAACTTTTTCCCTTCAAGAACAATTTGAATCTCTTTGGCATCCAAAGTCTCATAGGTCAATAAAGCTTCTGCGAGATTCTTATGCTCCTTTGCATGAGTTTTCAAGATATGTTTTGCTCGTTCATATGAGTCCTGAAATAGAAAAGGAGATACATAAGCAACAGCAAATGCAGGCATGCAAAAACCAGTCAATGGGAAAAGAAAAACTATGTACCCTAAAAAATATGAAATCTGTTTATATTTATAAAATCATGTAGAATCTTAATTCTACAGTAGAGATAATTTGTGCATTATAACATAAATTTGTGCATTATAACATAAATAGTAAGGAAAAGAGAATAAACATCTGAGAAGGCAGAGACCACCTCTTCTCTAACACTCTCTAAATCTTTCCATCATATAAACTTTCCATATCCTTAACTACTCTAAAGCATTCACTCTACCTCCCTGACTTAATCAAACCCAGGCTCTCGCCTGTGGAAACTGCATTCCCTAAGCCCTCTCAAGTGCTATTTGTTCATGTTTACCCTACATACTTCACAGTAAAGATGTGAACTCTTTACTCATATCCAAAGACATACTGATTCCAATATCTCAGTATTTCCACTTTCAGACCATTCTAACCTACCGTCTTCTATAAAGCACTATTCCTATTCTGTTGAAGTCCAGACCATTTGACTATGGAGCTATCCAAACCTCTTTATTGTGCCATCTAACAAAAACACTCCTCTGTCTCTTGGCAGTCAGCTCAATCTCTCTCTCTCTCTTTTTTTCAGTCTTATTCTGTTGCTCAGGCTGGAGTGAAGTGAGACAATCACAGCTCACTATAGCCTCAACTTCCCCAGGCTAAGGTGATCCTCCCACCTCAGCCTCCTAAGTAGCTGGGACTACAGGTATACACCACAATGCCCAGCTAATTTTTCTATTTTTTGTAGAAACAGGGTTTTGCCATGTTGCCCAGGCTAGTCAGTCTTGCTCTTAAAACCTGATTTGCTGGGTGTAGTGGCTCACAAATGTAATCTCAGCACTTTGAGATGCCAAGGTGGTGGACTGTTTGAGCCCAGGATTTCAAGACCAGCCTGGGTAACGTAGTGAAACGCTCTTTACAAAAAAATACAAAAATTAGTTAGGCATGGTGGCACATGCCTATAGTCCCAGCTACTCGGGAGGATCACTTGAGCCTGGGAGACGGAGGTTGCAATGAGCTGAGATCGCAGCACTGCACTCCAGCCTAAGTGACAGAGAAAGGGTCTGTCTCAAAAAAAAAAAAAAAAAAAAAAAAAGACCTGCCTTAATTAATGGGTAAATCCAACATTCAATTGAAATACATAACCAATCACACCACTAATACACCCAAACTATTTCCAAAAAATAT